>VSMD01110441.1:0-128141 GCA_008750895.1 Mirza zaza | reverse complement strand
CAAAACAAACAAACAAAAAACATAAAACACACAAAACCCCTCTACATTATCTGCTCAATTCCCTGAGAGGGGGAGCTGGCAGAAGAAGGATGAGGAATGAATCTGAAAGCAAAAGGCAAACAAATGCACCCTAGGCCCAGTGCTGTGCAAGCTGTTGGCCACAGATCTTACCTGTTTTGCAGAAGGTCCCCCCAGTAATGGGGACAAGAAAATCTGGGAACCCAGGAATGGTTATCTAAGCCCAGGCAGTGGTAGTGTCATCTTTTATTGGAAAAGTAGTTGGAAAAGTATCATTGGTCTAAGGCAATGTTGGAAGACTTAGGTCGGGACAGGGGAAATGGGAAAATTGCTTCAAAACGAAAGCCAGGGAATGAGGGTGAGGCCACAGAAAGCTGATTAGGCGAGTCAGGACAGCAGAACTAGAGTTAGAAGAGGAACAGAAGAAAAATCCTTTGACTAGGCAAGATTAAACGAGTTACTCCAAATTGGCAATGACAGTTATCCGTGAGTCTACCTTGTATTTTTAGATGCCACAACGGGCCCAGCATTAGGACCCTGTGTGGCCACGTGTGTACCACAGGGGCATGTAGAGTAGTGAGATGGGAACTCAAAGAACAGAGAAGCCACCTTCCTTTGGAACTCTTAATCTGGTCAGAGACAGATAAATATTTGTTTACTGAATATACGTATGAAAAAACTATAAAGAAGCACAGACACACAATTTAATATATGGGTGCATGAGGAATCTATATCTTCCAAAGAGAGGAAAGAGGACTCAAGTACTTCACATTTGCTTAAATCCACTTCATTTTCCTTTTGGCTCCATCCCTCCATGCTCCCCTCTCTAGCAGCTTCCTTCTTAGCTCTGTCCCCTGGCCTTGTCACTTGCTAGGGCCAGTTGCATGGCTGCCTGCACCTTATCTTCTCTGCTGTAAGTCAAGGGAGGTGAGCGCTAAGAATTCCCCAGCTGTGATGTTCTGAGACCCAAACTTACACTTCCCATTGACCCTTTGCCAGCCTCTCTGGCACCATCCCTGGTGTCCAACTCTGGACAAGTTGTGGGAATCATTTACTCCCTGACCTCTTGTCCTGCTCCCAGGACAAGCCACCAAAACTTTTCTACCTGAGTGCAGACGTGAGTGTGAGCTCTCAGGAAGGCACAGAGCCATTGGGGCCTGTTACGTAATGGCGAGCTTTTTTCCTTCCTGTTCTTAATTGTCATCATTGCTTACATCCTGTTAATTCTTTTAACAAGTATTTATTGAAGAATCCACATGTGCTAAGTAGTAGGAATTTGACAGTTTCTAAGAAGCCTACTGGTTAACCACTGGTTTTTTTGAGAAGCCCACTGGTTAACCACTTTGGTACTGCACTCACCGGTCACGAAAACTTGCCCACAGCTGGCACTCACAGTCCACACGATAGCTTGTGCTGTGCATTGACGATGAATTCGTTTTACTCTCGTGTGATGAGGAAAGCTTGTTTTACTTTACAGGCAGCTTTACTTGTAATGTAAATCAGAATAGGTAACATATACAAATATGTTTTCATCGTGTTATTTTTATTTATTTATTTATTTTGAGACAGAGTCTCGCTTTGTTGCCCAGGCTAGAGTGAGTGCCGTGATGTCAGCCTAGCTCACAGCAACCTCAAACTCCTGGGCTCAAGCAATCCTACTGCCTCAGCCTCCCAAGTAGCTGGGACTACAGGCATATGCCACCATGCCTGGCTAATTTTTTATATATATATTTAGTTGTCTAATCAATTTCTTTTATTTATTTTTTGAGACAGAGTCTCACTTTGTTGCCCAGGCTAGAGTGAGTGCCGTGGCGTCAGCCTAGCTCACAGCAACCTCAAACTCCTGGGTTCAAGCGATCCTTCTGCCTCAGCGTCCTGAGTAGCGGGGACTACAGGCATGTGCCACCATGCCCGGCGAATTTTTTCTATATATATTAGTTGGCCAATTAATTTCTTTCTATTTATAGTAGAGACAGGGTCTCACTCTTGCTCAGGCTGGTTTCGAACTCCTGACCTTGAGCAATCCACCAGCCTTGGCCTTCCAGAGTGCTAGGATTACAGGTGTGAGCCACCGTGCCCGGCCCATTGCATTATTTTTAAATGTTCACAATTTTATTTTGATAAATGAAAAATTAGAAATGTCACATCACGGCTGTAGGCTAAAGTCGCTGTGCATGTTCATCTATGGCTGTCGAGTATAGTGGACGCTCGTACCGAAGCAGTTAATAGGGCAGATGGGTGTGGAAACAAGTGTCCCTGAAGAGTGTGGTAAGTGATTGGGGGTCACTGAAAACATGGGAGCCCCTAAAATGGAGATGAACCGGGAGGCACTCAGGAGGACTATGAGGAAGGAGTGGCATTGGAATGGAGCTCTGAAAGATGAGGGAGAAAGTGCAGGTAGAAAAGGTAGGAGGTGTGGATGCTCCAGTGTGTAAAATAGTGTAGCATGCTGCGGGCCTGAGCATTGCCGGACAGGGCTGGGTTCGAGGGACAGCCAGGGACTGGCAGCAGAGTGGGCTAAAGAGAGGAGAGGGTTGGTGCGTGTGTGAAGGACTTTGGGTACCTGAATTAGGAGTTCAGATTTGATCCTAGAAGCAACAGGGCACTACCAACAATTTTAATGTACACTTGAATCTTGGTGGCAGTGCTGGAAGTGACTGACGCAGGAATAGGCTGGGGGCAGGGGCCTTTGGAGGTCTTTGAAGTGTCCCAGGCAGGAGACAGCAAGAGGCAACGAGGATGGGGCAGAAGATTCCAAAGGCAGATACGAGCAGCTCCCTTCAACAGAACCTGCTAACTGGGGTGGGTTGAAGGAGAGGCAGGGTCCAGAATGACTTTGAGATTTCTTGTGTGGACAGCTGAGTGAGAGGAAAGACAATGTAGAAGTGGATGCTATCCAGACTGACATTCTAGAGCGCCCCTTGAGAGGACCCTGGACTCTCATTTCTGCAGAACATTTCCACGAACTATCCCCTTCCCAGGAGCCCCTCTCTGCTAGCCTGGTTTGATATCTTGGCTGTGGCCTCCTGCCTGGTTTCCGCATCTCTATCAAGGCCTTTCAAAGAGAAATTTCATTCAAACTTCCTCGTGGACATCGACACTGGGTGTCCTTGATTTCAAAGCCTCCAGCTCCTGCTTGCCCCACCCTTCTCTTCCTTACGTCGCACTTTGGCTGCCAGAATCCTAGCCCACGGGCCCTGCTTGTCCAGATTAATAGGCAGGGAAGAGGAGAAGAGAATTCTTCTTGACATGTTAGGCTCAAAGTGTCCGTGGGACATCTGTGCAGAGATTTCCAGTGGGCAGGTGGGAAAGAGTTCAGAGGAGGAGGGGAGCTATGTTTAGAAGTCAACAACATAGAATAATGATGAAAATCACTCAGAAAGAGGTAAGCAGGATAGACAAAAAGGGAAGGAAGACTCGGGGTCACTGCTATGCGGTGGCTTGGGCATGAAAAGCCAGGGAGGGAGAATGAGGAGAGGCAGTCACAGAGGTCACTAAGGGAGGATGGTGTGCCAGCGTCAGCAGAGGGACACTTGAAGAAGGAGGAAGGAGCATCAGTACAGACTTGTTGTGCAGAAGTAATTTTACTTAAATATTAAAAATTGCAACACTTGCCAGCCTTCCACTACGTGGCAGACACTGTGCCAAGAACAGGGCTGACCTGTTCTTGTAAATGAAGTTCAGTCCCTGCACGTGGGGACCCTCAGGTCTAGTAGACGAGACGGGCATAGATAGAAACGTGGACTCAAGTGTAGGATGCACAGGGAACTCCACCCCAAGTCTGTAGAGCTGGTGGGACAGACTGTTATGGCTTCGGAGAGGAGCTGGCTTTCCAGGCCAGGCAGGAGCTGTGTGCAGACGCCCTCCAGGGGGACGGGCAGAGTTGCACGCAGAGGACGCAGGGCCCCCACAGCGCTGGCGGTGCAAGTGTGGCTGCGGAGAAGGAGGAAACAAGGGGCAGAGAGACACATGCGTTTGAAATGTTCAGGCTCCAGACGACTGAGGGCTTTACAATTTGGAGCAACAGGGTTTTGATCAGCGCGTGAGTTTCCGGTGCCAAATCACAAATGGCGTGACTTAAAACGAGAGGAATTTATTCTCTCACAACTCCTGGAGGCCAGAAGTCTGAGGTACCAGCAGGGCTGCACACCGTCTCTGGACCCTCTAAGGAAGAATCTGTTTCTTGCCTCTCCCAGCTTTTGGTGACTGCTGGCATACCTTGGCTTGTGGCCGCATCACTCCAGTCTCTGCCTCTGTGGCTGCATCACCTGCTCCTCTTCCATCACTGTGGTCTCTCTCCGCCTCCTTCTTTTAAGGACACTTGTGATGGTATGTAGGACCCATCTGGACAAGATTTTCACTTAATCACATTTGCAAAGTGCCTTTTTCCATATAAGGTAAGAGTCACAGGTTTCAGAGCTTAGGACTTGGGTATCTCTGAGGGCTATTATTCTGCCTGTTATAGTCAGGAATATAAACTGATTGGGTTGACATTTAGGTGTAGCTGCCTGGGAGCAGAGGGCAGAATGGATTGGAGAGCCATACTAGAGCCAGACATTGTCACTTTCGAGATTCCTGAAGACATACAGGTAAGAGGTGACCGAGGCCTGAAGTATGGAGCACTGGAGGTGGGGAGGGAGTAAAATCTGAGTGGAAAATGTCACATGGGTCAGATGGTTCTTGATGTCTCAGTGGGGCTCTGGGGACAGAAGCTCAACCACACACGCTAAAAGTGATGGGAGATGTCACTTCTTTTTAATCATCGACTGGATTCTGGGCTAGTTGTCAA
Organism: Mirza zaza; assembly: GCA_008750895.1. Lineage (NCBI taxonomy): Eukaryota > Metazoa > Chordata > Mammalia > Primates > Cheirogaleidae > Mirza > Mirza zaza. The sequence goes on along the minus strand of VSMD01110441.1, from coordinate 123,334 downwards.
AGGCAACGATGAGACTGCATGTGTTTGGTAGCGTGGGATGCAGCTCCGAAAACAGTGCCAGAAAGGAAAAGAAGGTGGAGAAACAAATTCTCAAACTCCTGAGCATCTTTGAAGACATCATTCTAGGTTGAGGCGTTTTCGCTCTCAGTGCAACTGGAAACATTGATTGGGTAAGCAAAAGATATTACTAGACTAAGAATTCTTTGAAATTTTGAGCCTTAAAAAAATCCCATCTAGGAAATTTGCTTGTATATAGGCCCAGACAGACATAGGTGATCTGGATCCCAAACAAAGTCACTTTCCAGGTGAGAGTGGGGGAGCAGCCTTCTGTAAACACTGCTTTTCTGTGTTCAGGTGACCAGGGCTCACCAAACCCTCCAGCCAGTGCTGCAGGCCAGAACTGAACTGCAGGGACCCCGACCCCTCAAGACATTCTAAGAGTCCAGTCATTCCTGGGCAGTAGAGAAGTCTGAATACAGGACTTCCCACTGCAAGGGGCCAAGCAGTAACTTTGGGGCCCGAGGAAGCTGTGTCACTTGCACTTAACGTCATGCAGAACTGCATCTCCATGACCCACAGGTATAGGTTAGCTGAGCTTCTGGGGGTTCATTGGCTTCCGCATACCAGAGTGGGTCACATAAGTAACTATCTGGTCCTGTCTGGTACTGGACTGCTGCCCCTAAGTCCAGTACTTCTGGCTGGCCCGCTGGGTGGGGCTGCTGTCCTCCCAAACAGGCCAGCTCCTGGGAGGCACTGTCTGCCTCAGGCCCCTCAGATGCCAGGGCAGGCTCTGCCTGGTGCGGGAGCCCTCACTCCCTGTCCCTTGGCACCACACCCACATCTGGTGGACTTGGTGTCTTCTCTCCCTGCTTTCACCCCTTTTCCCTGTGGGACTGAGACCTAAGCTCAGGGCACAGGGACAGAGGACCAATGTCTGAACAGATGCCAGGCTTCCTCCCCTTCCCAGCTCCTCATCTGTTGCTAGGGGGTACAGATCCTTCTTCCCACCATCCCTTACACCCCATTTCACCAGAAAAAAGCCTTCATGCAAACTGGTTTCTGTGAGATCTTCCTTAGATTGGGTTGATTCCAAGGCCAACACTATGCATTATGCGTTCTAAAAATTTTCATATGTGCTCTTCCTGTTTGTCAGGCAGCGTGCTAGCTTCCGGGTACGTGCTGGTTAGCAAAACAGACTCGAAGCATAAGAAATATGCCTTAGATGTCCCAAGGCATATGTACTTGCACTGAAGAGCTTATTTATAGCTGTGTGCATTGGGATGCTAGCTACAGGAGATGTTCTTTGAACGTGGGCTTCTATTTGTACACGAGCTGTTATCCATTAAGAAAACATAGGTCTAGAAAGGAATAATTCTTATTTTGCTTTGCAGCTCTTAGGAACTAAAGTGGTGGATTGGGGACCTTTGCTTTATGTAGTTCTTTCTGTTCTGTTCTTTTTTTTTTTTTTTTTTTTTTTGAGACAGAGTCTCATTCTGTTGCCCGGGCTAGAGTGCCATGGCATCAGCCTACCTCACAGCAACCTCAAACTCCTGGGCTCAAGGGATCCTTCTGCCTCAGCCTCCCTAGTAGTTGGGACTATAGGCATGCGCCACCTTGCCCAGCAAATTTTTTCTATATATTTTAATTGGCCAATTAATTTCTTTCCATTTTTAGTAGAGACGGGGTCTCACTCTTGCTCAGGCTGGTCTCAAACTCCTGACCTTGAGTGATCCTCCCACCTCGGCTTCCCAGCATGCAATGGTTATAGGCGTGAGCCACCGTGCCTAGCCCTTTCTGTTCTTTTTGAAGATAGAGAAGGATGCCAACCCTGCCAACCAATCAGGAAGGGAGTTTTGCTATCATATCATTGTAAAGATGTAATTTTTATTATAAAAATATGAAAATTACAGGGTAATTTTAAGGATTCTTTTGCCACAAATACAAATCAATCATAAACCCATATCACGGGCAGTTAGAGCTGGGCCTGGCAGCTGAGACTGTCTGCCCCACATGCTGATGTAACAGGTGAGCCGTACCCGTGTGAGTCTGTTGTGCAAGGACATGCACGTATGTGCATGCCAGCGCACAGGGAGTCTCTGTATAGATAGGTATATATACCAGCACATGTAGATAAAGTCATCACTGGCCTGGTAGTGTTCCAGGGTGGAGGCTCATTTTGCAAAACTACAACCATTGTAGGCACAGCTCCCAAAAGAGGGAAATCCATGAATTAAAAGTGCTGTGTATGAATGTGGGCTACAGAGGAACAGGTGAAAGAGACCAGAGAACGCCTGGAAAGTGGATAGGTGCCAGATAATGTTAACCCTGTGACAAAAAGGAGCATGTGCAGCTACCTCTGTAAGCAGGGACTGACAGGACAGAGGGGGAGCTTGTAGGAGACACTGGTGGGCTTTCTATTTGCCTAAGATCTAGCATGAATTCGGATGAGAATTTGACCTCCACAGCAAGGAAAAGGAAGGTCAAAGTAGAACCTAAAGCAGATTATGGGTAGGAGGTGAGTGCAGGCCGGTAGAAGTGAGCCTGTCTGGTCCACAGGGCTCCGACTCAGTGCAGGCCTCTGATTGGAGGAGCCTGACCTAGTGAGTCCGCTGTCACCAGGCAGGGCCAGCTTTCACTCCAGGGAAGCCCGGGGAGAAAGACAACTTCCCGATTTGACATTAGGCGAGAGTCTCAGCTTTCCCACCTGAGATGATTAAAGAATGACCAACAGTTTTCTTTAGAAATCAATAAGGGACTTTTAGAGATGGGTGTCTATCCTATCGTGTTGCCCTGATTCCTGAGATTCTATTTTGTTTTGTGGATTTTTAAAAAAAACAATAATATTTGGTCATAACAAAGGCAGAGACACCAATTCGTATAGTCAGTGTTGACTTTGTGGCCGATACCTAAGGAATCACAGGGTGATCCCAACTTTAAACTGTGGCTGAGGCCCTCGGCTCATGTAGCTCAGTAACCAAAGCACACACTGCTTAAAGGGCCAGCTCCAGTTTCCGGGTAGGCAAATTTTTTCTGGAAAGGGCCAGATAGTAAATATTTTAGGCTTTGTAGGCCATATGGTTTCCGTCTTAACTTCTCTGCCGTTGTAGCACAAAAGCAGCCACAGACAATACGTGAATGAACGAAGATGGTTGTGTTCCAATAGAACCTCACTTAAGAACACTGAAACTTAAATTTCACATCATTTTCACATATCCTGAAATATTATTCTTCTTTTGACTTTTTTCCCCAAACATTCAAAGTGTAAAATACATTCTTAGCTGAGGGGCCGCACAGAAGCAGAAGGCAGGTGAGCCAGGTTCGGCCCATGGCTTTAGTCCAGCTCTTGCCTTATTTTATCACAGCATGGAAATCCCAAGGAGAGGAACTTTACACCAGTCAGGCAAAGTTTAGGTTCATCACAAAACTGCACCCTGCGTGACAGGCAGGTTTGAAGTCTCTTTGTAACTCCTTTCTTGCTTTCTTTTTTTTTTTGAGACAGTATCTCGCTTTGTTGCCCAGGCTAGAGTGAGTGCCGTGGCGTCAGCCTAGCTCACAGCAACCTCAAATTCCTGGGCTCAAGCAATCCTGCTGCCTCAGCCTCCCAAGTAGCTGGGACTACAGCCATGTGCCACCATGCCCGGCTAATTTTTTCTATATATTTTTAGTTGGCCAATTAATTTCTTTCTATTTTCTGTTTTAGTAGAGATGGGGTCTTGCTCTTGCTCAGGCTAGTTTTGAACTCCTGACCTTGAGCAATCCGCCCGCCTCGGCCTCCCAGAGTGCTAGGATTACAGGCGTGAGCCACCTCGCCCAGCCTGTAAGTCTTTTCTTATTCTTTTTTTCCCGTCCCTCTCCCCTCCCTTACTTTTCCCTTAATATCTCAAATTTATGCTCACTTTTCCTGGAATCCTTTCTCTTGGTCTATCTTCCAGGCACTCAGCCTGGGTTAATTTCCATAATATGCTGGCCTGGCTGACAGTTTCATTTTTATCATCTTTCTCAGCAGTCTTCTACACATCTCTGTCACCTCCTCTCTCTAACACATCATTGTTCTATTTGCTTTCGATAAACTCTGGGCTCATTATGAAATTCTGTGTGCAAAGTTCCCATTTTGTTGAGAGCATCTCCCTACAGTTTACATCCTTTTGAGTTTGGAGGATTAAATTGGGGAGCTCAAAGAGATGGAAGGTGTGGGGAATAATATTAGCTGTTGAACTGAATAAAGTACAGTAGTCCCCCCTGATCTGTGGTTTCAGTTACCCATGGTCAACCTCGGTCCAAAAATAAGTGAGCACAGTACAGTAAGATATTTTGAGAGAGAGAGACCCTGTTGACATAAATTTTATTACAGTATATTGTTATAATTGTTCTATTTTATTATTGTTGTTAATGTCTTATAGTGCCTAATTTATAAATTAAATTTTATTATAGGTATATGTGTATAGATACATATAGAGTTTTGTACATCTGAGATTTCAGGCATCTACTGGGGGTCTTGAGATGTATCTGCTATGGATAAGGGGAACTACTATATCTTAAATGGTCTTTCAATTTACAAGTAACATCAAGAATAGGGTCGGACTTGTCCAGCCACAAAGGTGCTCATAGTACTAAAATAATGCCGAGGAGTCTCAGGAGACTAGGAAAATTTCAGGATTTTTTTCTTTTTTTGAGACAGAGTCTCACTCTGTTGCCCGGGTTAGAGTGCCATGGCATCAACCTAGCTCACAGCAATCTCAAACTCTTGGGCTCAGGCGATCCTCCTGCCTCAGCTTCCCGAGTAGCTGGGACTACAGGCAGGACTATGGCTGGCTAATTTTTTCTATTTTTTAGCATTTTTTCTATTTTCCAGGTCTCTCTCTTGCTCAGGCTGGTCCTGAAACCCTGAGCTCAAATGATCCACCCGTCTCAGCCTCCCAGAGTGCTAGCATTACAGGCGTGAGCCACTGCACCCAGCCAAATTTCAGGATTTTATCATGTGTTCCTGTCTAATCTTGTCCTCCCCCAGTGAACTCTGGTTCAGCAAATGACACCATCATCCACCCACTTGTTCCAGACAGAACCTGCTGGGAATTACACGAATCCTCCTTGCTCACAGCAGTTACATTCTGTGAGGCCACTGGGAATGCTGAGTTAGCGAATACTGAACCATTGCTTAGGGACTACAGGGTGACATTCCTGTAAGCAACTAGTCACAGCATTTTTATCAACTGATCCATATATGACCTTGTTGCATATCTGTTTCTGTGTAAAGACACCCTATTCCATCTATATTTTTCATTCATTAACATTGAACTCACCACACTATAACTTGAGCTGAAGGAAGCTTACCTAACACAGGTGTTTTCTCCCTAAGGTATCACAGCCTGTTGCACTTTGGAACAATAGACAGCACTTCAGCTGTGCTCTTGGAGGCCACTCTATACAGCAAAATCACCAGCAGAAAGCACAAAAATGTGTAACTAAATAGACCATGACAAGGATACTCAATACAGTATGAGGCAGGTTGTCACCTTGTGCCACCTCATCTGGGAATGTGAGAATCAGGTGAATAAAATTTTTCACAGCTCTGTGTGTTTCCATAAATTACCATGAAAGCACCATGAGTACAGACTTTAGGGTTATAAATACATTTTAGGGAGTAGATGAATTTGCGAATACAAAAATCCACAAACAATTAAGAATGCTATATATTTGACCCCATTTCCAATCACCAGCCCTATTAATTTTACATCTTTTTTTTTTTTTTCCAAGATGAGGTCTCACTCTGTCATCCAGGCTGGAGTGCAGTGGTGTGATCACAGCTCACTGTAGCCTCGAACTGCTGGGCTCAAGCGATCCTCCCACCTTAGCCTCCCAAGTAGCTGGGACTGCGGGCATATGCCACCATGCCCGGCTACATCCTTTAAATCTTTGAAATCTGTCCATTTCTTTTTATCTACACCATCTCTGCCTCCGTCCATCCCAGCAAACCATCTCTTCTAGATCCACAGGTTGTAGTTGCTTTGGAACCAGTCAGCCAACATCAACGCCTGTACTTCTTTAGTCCATTTTTCACTGCTGGGAAAAGGGGAGGTAGGAGAAGAGGACTGTGGAAAGAGACGTAGCAGTTGTCAGGAAGAGAGAAATTTAGATTAAAGACGATTTTAAGGAAGTAGCCTCCTCTTCTCTTAATATGTGTGTGTTTGCTTTGTGACAACCTGTTGAGACTGGTCAAAAGAAGAAAGATGAGAATAGACCCAGCATTATGTGGGTTGCGTGTACACCATTATTCCATTTAACTGTCCCACCATCCTGCATGGCGATACTATTATTATCTCTTGTCTTAGACAGCTCAGGCTGCTGTAGCTAAGGGCCATGAACTGGTGGCTCAAACAGCAAACATTTATGGCTCATAGTTCTGGAGGCTGGAAGTCCAAGATCAAGGCCCCAACAGAGTCAATATCTGGTGAAGGCCTGCTTCCTGGTTCCTAGGCAGCTGTCTAGAGCTCCGTTTGAGACTGTGTCCAATCCAAAGAAAAGCATTCAAGCGGAACTCATCATAAGGAGCTGCGCTGGACGGAGCGAGCCAATTCTCTCAGACACCAAGGGAGTCATGGATTCCTGTCTGTCCTGCACAATAAAAGAAAACTTCAGATTTGATTCAACAAAGGACATCAGTTTCCTTATACCCAACTTGGGAATAAGGAAATGATTCTCAAAACGTAACATTTTGTTTACTTATAGGAATAAATATTATATCTGCTGATGAAACACGAACCTTATTTTTTGAGGGGGGAAATGGCTATCACACACTCTCACATCCACCTACCAGCCTCTGGGCCTCAGGCTGAGGTCGGAGCAGCTGCCCTTAAGGGACAATAGTGAGCCACTTGACCAGTTTATTCCCCAGATAGGGTTTTGTGCCTCTGGCTTTGAAGTGTAACAAACACCTGCCATCAGACATGGAACCAGAAAACCAAGGGTCAGGCCTTGCCTGCTCAGAGGAATCAAAGTCAATGGAGAAGCACAGCTCTGTTTCTTGCCAAGAGAATCCCGTCCAGAAACTTCTTTGAAGCCTTTTTCCTCTATCAGAGCTACAGACTTTGGTAAATGGGGTTATCATCACAGCCGCCGCCAAGACAGCTCCCTTCGTTCCCAGCCCTTACGTCCACACAGCAAAGAACACTTTGAACTGTGTTTTTTGCACATCCGTGAGTGCCCAGATCCTCTGGGATCCCCGATTTTGGAGCTGGGCCACTCCCTGGTAAGGCTGGAGGCCTTGCCTCCCTGCTCCCAACAAACTCGGCTTTCCGTTGCCAAGTTAGAGTAAACACAAGGCGATTAAAACTACATCTTGATTTATACTGTCTTGGGAGGCATTAAAGAGATGAAGTGATTACTTTCTGGAGAGGAGAAGCGATGTATATTTTCATCCTGCACCTCCTGCCATCCTCCAGCTCTGCTTCCATGTTCCCCACAAAGCTGTGCCCCAACAGCCAGGCCCTGGGGGTGCTGGGGACCCTCCACGACAGAGGGTGCCCTCCCCCTGGTGGTCTGGCAGAGGCTGCCGGAGCTGGCATTGCAAGATGGGGATGGAACACACCCAGCCTTACCCATCCATGGCCTGTCTTTTCTTTCACAGCTTGTCCTTAGACGCAGAGATCTTCAGAACTTGGGTCCTTTCCAAAAGCAGAACAGTGTGTCTTGACACAGGAAAACTGCTAAATCCTTAACGATCGGGGAAAAAGGCTGCTTTCTCATGCGGCTTCCTTGGCCCAATTCAATGCCTCTTCCCCCGAAACGCCTACTCCTGTTTATGAGCCTAGTAAGACATCTGCCCCAGGGCCTCCTCTAATATTTAATACATGTACTTTGAGTGGGGGGTTAAAAAATGAGCGTATCATAGTTGTACATATTTTGGGGGGTTCATGTGATATTTTGATACATGTATACAGGGTATAATAATCAAACCAGGGTAATTGGGATATCCATCACTTCACATATTTATCTTTTATTTGTGTTGGGAACATTATAATTCTTCTCTTCCAGCTATTTGGAAACGCACGATAAATTATTTTAAACTGTAATTCCCCTCCTGTACTGTCAAATACCACTAGAACTTACTCCTTCTATCTAGCTGTGTTTTGTAACCTTTAACCAATTTCTCTTCATGCCCATCCCCCCTCCCTTTCCGGTGTCTGCAACCACCCTCCTACTCTCTGTCTCCATGGGATCAGTTTATTTTTAGCTCTCACCTATGAGTGAGAATGTGCAATATTTGTCTTTCTGTGCCCGGCTTATCTTACTTAACGTAATGACCTCCGTTCCACCCACATTGCTGCAAATGACGGGATTCCATTCCTTTTTCATGGCTGAATAGTATTCCAGTGTGTGTGTGTGTGTGTGTGTGTGTGTGTGTACACATGCGCACACACACACTATTTATAATAATACTGACATAAATGTAAAGTAAGCTAATGTAAAGCTAATTGCCCTCATTCTGGGGCTAAAAGCATGGCGGCTGAGGTTTGAGGGTGAGGAGAGAAGTGGAGGGGAGAGAGGTGTTGAGGCTAGAAGTGCTTCTCTCCCACTTGGGGCTACATATGCTGCCTTGTCTCCTTGCTCCTAGGCTCCTACACGGTCCTACCCAGCCAAGTGCAAGGCCACAGTGACCTCTTCTCCTCCTCCTCTTCTCCCTTGCCGTTCTTCACCTCAATACCCACCGTGGATGCTCAAGTCCCACCCGGCCCCCCCCCCCGAGCCCCCACTGTCTTGACCTCAGGTAAGCCAGGCCCATGCAGAGGTTAGTTTTCCTGGTCTTGGGTGGGAGGGAGGAAGGCACCGAGCCAGGAGCGGGATGCTGGGCTTCTGTCTAGTCTTTGTCTTCCCTCGCCTGTCCTGGTGGGCCGAGCACCTTCCCCGCAGACCTCTGGGGTCTGCCACAGATTTCTCCAGGACTCTGAACGTCCATGCTTTAGCTTCTCTACTTGTCACATGAGAAGAAGGCGCCCCTCTGAGTCTCTCTCGCCACAGGCTGGCGTCTGTGCAGAGGCTCTAAGGAGCCGACTGCCCCAAACCAACAGCACTGCTGGTGGGGGTGACCAGGCGTCGCTTCCTGCAAGGCACAGAGCGAGCCGGTCAAATGCCAAATGACCAGGTCAGGCCTCAGGATCCCTTGAGTCTCCTTTATGCACTTTCCTGGAACACTCAGGCACGGAGCGTTCCCGAAACAATCAAGAGACAATTTACAGAGCCTGCTTTGTCTCTCTCTGTCGTCGCTCGCTGTGCTTTCTCACAATGTCATCCACTCTCAGAACTCCGAGAGCCCTTCCTCTGTTAGCTTGCATCTGCTTGGCTGGCTGCCTCTCTCTCACTCGCTGCTTCCCTGTCCTTTTGAGGACTGACTTTTAGTGTCATTTCAGTGTCTATAACTAAACCAGTGAGGCCTCTAGGCCTGGCACTGTAATTCTAAATTTCACGGTTCATACATACAGGTCGTGTCTGCCAATGGGACAAAGTGATCTTATAGCCCAAGTAAGCCTTAGATTTTGCTTTAAAGCCAGTTTTAAGTCAGGTGTTTATCCATGGCTGTGTGTACCAGGCACTGTGCGGGGGAGAGGAGGCACAGAAGTGGCTACGAAGTGGCGTTCAAGCCTTCTGGCGAGACAGATAGTAGCTAATGGATGTAATGATGGCAATCCAACGGTCATCAACAACTGTCAGTGATGGGCACATGGCTTCATGATGGCAACCCATGTGATAAATGCCATAGCGATGTATAATAACATGGCAGGCCAGCAAAGAGGAGGGAGGAAGATGGGATTGGACTGCACAGATGAGGTGATGTTTGCACCCAGCCTTGGAGGATGAAGAATTTCAGCAGGGCAAGGAGGAGAAGGACTTCCAGGAAGAAGAAAGAGCATCCCTTCATTTACTTCATTACCAAATATCTATGTTAAAAGGGAGCAAAAGCAGATGGGAGCTTGGTTCTATGTAGCATAGGAGTTTGCAGTGGTGTGGAGACATAATAAAGGCAAGAAAACTTGGCAGGTGTGTGCTTTTGAAAAAAATCCTTATTATGGAAAATTTCAAACACATACAAAAGTAGGGAGAAGTAAGATGAAGCCCCATGATATGCTTGGGCCATGATTCTTGTGGCTTCTGTGCACTTGCCTGCTACAACCAGCCTCAGCTGTTTATTTTGAAGCAAATCTCTGGCATCATATAATTTCACCCTTAATATTTCACTAACAGGATGGTTCAAGTTGTGGAAATGTAAGTTAGTACAGTGGGCCCAGGAGATCAGATTGGTTGGGTCAGAGAGGATGAAGAAAACTACAATCAAGACTGCAACCCGCTCCCCAAAATCCATGCCACAACTCCTGCATCATTCAGGTGGCAATGTACCCCACCTGCCTCACAGCTAGTTGTAGACATGTGACTAAGTTCTGGCCAACACCGTATAAGTGAAAGTTGTTGAGAAGGACTTCTAGGAAGGCTTCTTCAAAGAGGAACAGAAATTTAGAGAAGACTCCCATAGGAGTCTGCCTCTTATGTTTCATTTTTGCAAAGGTGGATTTGATGGTAGGAGCCCCAGCAGCCACCTTGGACCTTGCAGTAACCCTGAAGATGGAAGTTAAGTGCTGAGGATAATGGGAAAGAAAGTACCTGATGATTTCATGAAAGCACTGTACCAGCTTTGGGCTCCCTTGTCCAGAATTTTGCATGCCAGAATATATCATTGTGTGTTAAAGTTGCTATTATTTTTGACTTTCTATTATACACAGCTAACCTAACCCTAACAAAAGATAACATGAGCCTTTTCTGGACAAGGATGTCTCCTGAATTGCACAATTTCTAAGAAGTGGACAGATGACTCCCACAATTTCTAGCCAACTGACAAGTAGGAAATGAAATAGTTAATAACTCTACTTGTCTCAGTTATTCATAACTGGACTAGGATCAGGGTATCACCATTTAACTGGTAGCAGTTACCATGCTGGTGGCAGTGGAGGTAGAATATTATCCTATAAGAGTTAAAGTTTTTTTTTTATCTCTCCAGCTCCTTCTACTAATTAAGTTTCACATTGTCATTTACTGATTTATTCAAAGGAAGCCAGGTGCTGCCTTACTAGAAGCTAAGGAAACATGGTGTGATTGCTCCCACGGATGCTGGAGTGGTTTGCTGACCTGCAGACAAGCTAAGTCTGAGCGGGAAGTGGTTCCTCACGTCACAAAGTCATGGACTGACCTGCGAGAGCTCACAGCCCCAGCCGTAGGTGCCAGCTGGAGGGAGAGAAAGCTTGATTGGTGCCAAGTCTTCTCTCGCATACGTGGTGAGGCGTTGCCAGGGCTCAGCCAGACCGCGGAGATTGCTGCAGGCGGGGCTCTGTGACACGAGTCTCCTGCATTTCAAGTCTCACCAAAGTGCTCTCTTTCCACTTAGAGCTCCCCAGACGGCCGGTTCTGTTTAACTCCAGCCTTCCGTGGGGGGTAATTCTATGTGTCAACTTGGCTGGACCACGGTCCCGAGATATTTGGTCAAACACCTACCTAGATGTTGCTTGTGAGGGTATTTATGAGACGGTATTCATTTTTAAATCAGTAGACTTTGAGAAAAGCAGACATCGTCCTAGTGTGTGTGGGCCTCACCCAATCAGTTGAAGGTCTTAAGAGCAAAGACCGAGGTCCTCCAAAGAAGCAGGAATTCTGCCTCCAGAATGCCTTTGGATGCGAGACTGCAACATTGACTCCTGCTGGAATTTCTAGCCTGCCAGCCTGCCCTGCAGATTCCAAACTGATCGGCCCCACAAGCACGTGAGCCAATTTCTTAAAATAAGTCTCTGTGTATGCATGTATACCCTGTTGGTTTCATTTCTCTGGAAAGCTCTAATACATCTCTGCATAAGAAAGGAAAGTAAAATAATATTTTCTTGATCCCCGTGGGCTTTATTAGGAACAGCCATGAAAGTACGAGGTGGCTGTCAGTGACCACAGCCACCACACAACTTCTACATACAGAAGCTCTTCATACATGCTTAATCTCAGTGCATAACTGTGGGAGAAGAAAGCTGTTCCGTGACCTTGGGCAAGTCACTTCATCTATTTAAACCTCAGTTTTCTCATCTATGCAATGGACATAGTATTATCTGTCTCACAAAGAAATATTTTATTCCTGTGAAAATTGAAAGAAATAATTATACATATTTTATATTTTTTGACACCGTCTTTGGCACAAAGAAAGGCTTACTAGCTATAACAAAATACTATAGACTGAGTGGCTTATAAACAACACACATTTAGTGCTTACAGTGCTGGAGGCTAGGAAGTCCAAGATCAAGGCTCTGGCAGATTCAGTGTCTGTTCAGGCCCAGTTACTTGGTTCATAGATGGTGTTTTCTTGCTACGTGCTCACATGGTAGGAGGAGTGAGTGAGTTCTCCAGGGCCTCTTTTATATAAGGGCACTAATCCCATTCATGAGGGCACCACCCTCATGACCTAATCACCTCTCAAAGGCCTTACCTCCTAATATCACCACTTTGGGGGTGAGGATTCAACATTTGCCTTTTGGAGGAACATACCCATTCAGACCACAATACCTGGTCTTCTCCTCGTCTGCCTATGAAGAAAGAATGGCTCCATCCTTTTTTCCTCTTTCCTCCCAGCCCCAGGCAGTTGTGCCCCACTGAGTCAGGGCACGCTAGGAGGATGGCACTGCAGTGTCCCTACTTGCTTCAGTTTACTCAGCCGAACTGTCCCCTCTCTCAGTTCCTGCTTAAAACAAAAAGAGCAGCTGGGCTCTCTGAGCTGCAAATGGAAAGTGAACTGAATCACTTCTTGTCTTTCCTGCTTTGCTAAGAGACTTTTGGCCCCAAACCTCTCCCCTCTCTCTAGACCCTCTGTAAACCACAGCCAGTGGTACCTCCTACTGCTGAGCCTCAGAAAAGCATGTCGGAGATGAATGGAGAAGCTGCTGTCAGCCCCATGGACAAAAGATGGTAACTTGTAACTCTCTGCTTCTAGGTGTGTTGGACATCACACTAGACAGGAAAGTCATTTACCTGAGTCAGCAGCAGAACCCCCGCTATCACCCTTGTCCTTCCTGGGCAGTCCTTTACCCACTCAGCTGAGTGGGAAGCTGCAAGGGGGCCCGGGTCAGGCTGGGTAAAGTCTGAGAGTCCTTGGGGATTCCAGGGTGAGAGAGGAGGTTGGCGGCAGGTGTGTGTGGTCATACACGGCTGGCCCCGGTGGCGCCCGAAACACTGCAGAAGGTGGAGGAATCTCCTCTCCAGGGCAGTGGAGCCTGGAGCAGGTGGATACCTCAGGGCCTGACAGAGGAGGCTGAGGTGGGCCCCCGCTGGTAGCTTTGGGCGTGTTTTTCCATAAACGGCTTGCAGAGGAAGCTAGGGAATTCTTCAACAGGCCTTTCACATCAGCCTTTTGGGTCTTCCTTTCTCCGCATATCCAGAACTGTGCTGCTGAGGACAGACAGGATGGGCGGGCTCCAGGGTGGGTCTCAGTGGCAGAGGGCACTGGGCCCTGCCCTGGAGGAGGGTCAGGGGATTCCGCGCATTGTTCAATGTTCTTGAAGAAGACAATGGGAGAAAATAACAAGTGCTGGCATGGATGCGGAGAAATTGGAACCCTCGAGCAACCCTCGTTGCTGGCAGGGCAACGTACGACGGTACAGCTGCTGTGGAAAATAATATGGCAGCTCCTCAAAAATGTAGAAAGAGGATTACCAAATGGTCCAGCAAGTCCACATCTGGGTATATAGCCAAAAGAATTCAAAGCAGGGACCTAAAGAGATATGTGTACACCTGTCACAGCAGCGTTGGCTGTGTATTGGCCATGCACAAGAGCCAAAAGGTAGAAGCAACCCCCATGCCCATCAGTGGGCAAATGGATAAGCAAAATGTGATATATTCACACAACAAAATATTATTCTGTCTAGAAAGGAAGGAAATTCTTACATGTGTTGCAACATGGATGAACCTTGAGGGCATTCTGTTAAGTGAAACAAGATAGTCACAAAAAAGACAAATACTGTGTGATTCCACTTAAATGAGATACACAGAGCAGTCAAATTCAAATTCATAGATACAGAAAATAGAATGGTGGTTTGGAGATTTCAGAATTTCAGTTTGGGAAGATAAAATGTTGTAGAGATGGATGGCGATGATGGTTGTATGACAATGTGAATATACTTAATGCCACTGAATCGTATACTTAAAAATGTTTACAGTGATAGTTTTGGTATGTGTATTTTTCCACAATAAAAAAACATAAAAAGAGGGAATATCTTTAAATAATAATTATTCGGCCTTAGACTAAGACACCTAAAAAAGTAGAGTTTTGAAAGCAATTACATATGCAGGAGTGATTACATTTTAACAATTATACAACAATCAGGAATATTGGTAATATTTACATGATGTGTAATCACACAATTTGAGGGATATTCTGTTCAGTTGCCTGGGGTTGGCACCAGAGTGAAGGAGCTTGCAGAGCATCAAGAATTTTAATGCCATTTTTATGTTATTTAAGGAAACACTGAATATTTTCTTCTTTTTATTTGCATATGCCATTGTTTGAAAGCATGTATTATTTATGTTACTCTTTTGCTAGGTGAATTTGTCTGTTTATTATTATTATTAGCAAAATAGTAAAACAACATATCAGGAAGTTTGGAAAATAAAGAAAAAAATCCCCACCCTACTGCTTTATTATAGCTTGATAGGTGATTGATTTATTTAGGACAGAGAAAATCTGGGATTTTTTTGATGTATTTTTTATTTAGTATTCAAACGCCTGAGATTGGAGCAGTGACACAGTTAGGTCATGGAATATTCAAGTCCATCCAATGCTCAGATGCTCTCACATTTGGTCAGTGCTATTCTATTATTTTATTCTATTCTTACACAAAGTGCCACTTAATATTACCTTTGCCAATTGGACATCCTGCTGCCAGTGAACTCTTAAAATTTTTGTTACTTTTGTAAAGTTTCCTCACCTCAAGCTCCACGTTTCTTTAATTATGTCATCTCATCCGCATGACGGGCTGGATGTGTCAGAGCCCAAAATTCACACCACACAGCAGTCTCTAGTGGAGCAATTCTCACCTGAGGCAGGGGCAGCTCTAGATGCCCTCTGCATTCTGTGTTCTGAGAACTTTCTGGATGAAGGACATTACTCACTCCTCCCCTCTTGTCTTTAAACAAAAACACGGAGTTCACAGTCCATCATATTGACCTGAGCTGTCTGAAACATAACACACCCCATTTCTGGCAAAAGGCCCCTGGGAAGTCTCGCTCCTCATGACTGAGGCTGTTGACAGCTGAGGGTAGGATGAGACACCGAGCTCGAAACCCAGTCTCCTCACTGGGGCTGAGAGATACCTGTGTTGCCTGCAGTCTCCTGCTGGAGCGGGGCCACTTAAGGGCAGTATCATCGTCATCAGCGTCATCAGAAGCTTTCCATTTGCATAGAGGAGATTTTAAAAATCTAGCCAAGGGTGTTAAAGCACTGGTCTTCTAGGTGAGATTGTTAGTGGTAATTTGCCCCTATTAATCTTACCCTCACATTTCTTTCTAGGTAGAGCCTTGCTTCCTGAAAAGGGGCTAATTTTCTCGCTTCTTTCTTTCTTTCCTTCCTTCCTTCCTTCCTTCCTTCCTTCCTTCCTTCCTTCCTTCCTTCCTTCCTTCCTTCCTTCCTTCCTTCCTTCCTTCCTTCCTTTTTTGACAGAGTCTTACTTTGTTGCCTGGGCTAGAGTGCCGTGGCATCAGCCTAGCTCAGAGCAACCTCAAACTCCTGCGCTCAAGTGATCCTTCTGCCTCAGCCTCCTGAGTAGCTGGGACTACAGGCATGCGCCACCATGCCCGACTAATTTTTTCTACGTATTTTTAGTTGGCCAATTAATTTCTTTCTATTTTTAGTAGAGATGGGGTCTCACTCTTGCTCAGGCTGGTTTCAAACTCCTGACCTTGAGCGATCCTCCCACCTTGGCCTCCCAGAATGCTAGGATTACAGACATGAGCCACCGCACCCAGCCTTCTCTTCTTTCTTTTCCCCTTCCTCCAGTCCCTCTTCAGTCTTGCTGATTGTCTAACCAGGAGTCTAAGCAGTTAATGAGCTAAAAAGAGTAGCATTTTATAACTGTCCTATTCAAACAGGTAGCACGGGGACCCTCAGTGTATAAGCCTCATATGAGCCTCGCATGACTCAGATCTAGATGCTTCCAACTGTGATAGAGCTCAAACAACAATATCAACCAAATGAATCTGAGAGAAATACTACAGATTATTAAAGCCTTACCAACACATATGATTTTAACTGAAAAGACCAATCATGTATTCCATGCTATGCATGCATAAGAATTTCCTTAGGTTTTGGAAAGTTATCCAAGTTTTGCAAGAATGCTGACACTGAGCCCCAAGTTGAAGGATTTCTAATTTGGCCCTTGCTTTCTGATGTTTTTCTGGGTGATTTGGCTTCAAAAATGTCACTCCGGTTTTGGTTTTGATGACTTTTTAGGGCCTAATCAGAAGTTGGAAGTGAAAAATTTTGCTAACTGGTTTGACCTAGTGCCATTCATTGAACAAAATCCTGCTATGTTTTTACCATCCACAGTGATAGATGCTAGGAACAAAAAGAGAGAAGATAAGATCTTGATGACATGTAATCTGGAGGAAGATGCCACGGTGATAGCCCGTCCTACAGAAAGTGAGGAAGGGAGTGATGAACTCTGGTCCCCAGAGTAAGGGAAAGCCCTTACTCTGCCCCATAATAGATGCTAGGAACAAAATTTCCATAATGGTTACAGGCAGAAGGACCAGCTTATACAAAAGCACATGGTGATGCAAGATCAGGTCCTAGCTAGGAAGTGTCAGTGGATTTGGTTGGACGGGAATGTCATGCTGGGAGGGGTCAGGGAAAGCAGATAGCAGCTGGAGCCAGAAGAGCCTTGTTGTCACTGTGTGGGGATCTCACACTTGCAGATGAACACTTTACTATGGCTTCGTAGACAGCAGAAGCAAATATATGACTTCGGGGACTTGGCAGCCAAGTATTGGCCCACCCTGGGAGGTAACAAAACTTGGTAGTGTTGATGCGGAGAATCCAATTGAATTCTCCTAGGCTTCTTCTAGGCAGCAGCTTTCCTACCCTGAGTTCTCCCAAGCATTAAACATTAAAATGAAAAGAGGAAGAAAAATAAGATGTTTGGATGAGAAAGAAGACAAATGCATTCACAGAGATAGTAACTCAAGTGGAGAAGTGAGAAGGCCAGGCGATAGAGGGAGCTTGTTCCAGATGGCAGAGATGGTGTCTATCAATTAATCATCACTACAGTTAATTAAACATTTGGATGAACACAATGAGAGAACATTTGAGACTCTCAGCTGAAAGGGTTACTTAAAGCTAACCTCAGCTGAAAGAGCTGGCTTTGTTCCAGGTCAGGAATTATTGTTAGAGAAAGTGATATTATGCTTTTCCCCTTTCAGTGGGAGTGAGTGCTATTTGGGGGAAGCCAACAAAGAGAAGTAACTTCATCAGGCCAACCTACTGCTTTGTTCTTCAATTATGAACATTCTCATCTGGAGATTCATAAAGGAAGAATTACAATTAGCAAACAAACATATAAAGAAATGCTCAACCTCACTTCTAACCAAGGCCATGCAAATGAAAAATGTCAGGAAGAAAATCATTTATGCTCACTAACTTTGCCAAAAACATGGTAATGGTACAAGTTGGCAAGAGTGGTGGTGACTAATATTAGAAAGAATTCATTGAACAAAGTTATGATGACCAAATTCTGTGTATCAGATGCTATGACAGGCACTGATATGCAGAATAATAAAAACCTTTATACCCTTTCCCCAGTAACACTGCTTTTAGAAATTTTCTAAAGAAATAATCTCCATTCCTGCTTTGTGGTAGATGCAGCAATGTGTTTCTCTAAAGGAATACCCGCACTAAATGTGTAGCATAAATGAAGAGTCGTTTCAACATCATTAATTATAAATAATTGCAAAAAACTGAAAACCACATAATTGCCCAATGATATACAAATGTTTATTAAATTGTTCTATCATATAATAGTTTATCCATTGTGTGCGTCAATAGAATGAGTTATGGTTGTGGTAACAAATGACTCTAGAAATTGCAGTCCCTAACACTATGACCTTATCTCTCACTCATGTGACATCCAATGTTAAGTTGAGCAACTCACCAGATAATCTCTTCTTGTAGTGAATCAGGGATCCAGGCGACTTTACTTTGTCATCTCAATACATGGTTTCCAGGGAGGGGAAGAGAGGAAACATGAAAAACCCACACACCCACTCTTAACTACTCTTACAGGAAGTGACGTATCAGCTCTGCTCACAGCCCATAGGGCAAAACTGGTCAGATGGCCTCAACATGGCTGCTCTTTATATCTTTTCCTTACTATCTCACAGGATTGTTTGTTTTTACTATTGAGTTTTGAGAGTTTTTTTTAGTGTAGATTCTAGGCCTTTGTTATATATATGTGGTTTGCCAATATTGTCTCCTACTCCATAGCTTGTCTTTTTATCATAACAGGGTTTTTTCAGAGCATAAATTTTTAATTTTGACGAAGTCCAGTTTATCAATTTTTTCTTTTATGGATTGTGCGTTCAGTGTCACATCTAAGAACTCTGAGATCTAGTTTTTCTAAAGATTTTTTAGAGTTTTTCTTAGTTTTCCTCAAAGTTTTGTAGTTTTATGTTTTAACACGTTGACTGCCACGCTAGAAAATTTTTTTTTCCTCTGGAGCCGTGGTGTTTTATTAAAACAAAATTATCCTTTCTAATTTTTATTGTTTTCTATGCATGACTTATATGCAATGTAATCCACGTTTTTAGAATTAATTTGTTGGTATTAATTATAACAATAAGAATATCAACAGGATTTGCATGAACGAATTGCAGGGTTTTGCTTCATGAGGCCCAGGGGCTCAAAACCAGCCTGAGTTAATTAAATACAACTCACATGACAGTCAATGTGTTAAACTTAAGTTAAACTTAACTTTGAGTTAATTTTTGTATAAGGTGTGAGAATTTGGTTGAGGTTCATTTATTTGCCTACAATGTCCAATTGTTCCAGCACCATTTGTTGAGAAAGCCATCTTTCCTTCATTGAATCACTTTTCTACTATTGCCAAAACCAGTTAAGCATATTTTCCCATGGGTCTACATCTGCGTTCTCTATTCTATTCCATTAATGTATGTGTCTGCTCCTCTGATGTGAGAGGTGCATGCTCTATCACTGAGATATACGCCTGACTATACCTTACAGTTGTGAAATCGGATAGATTGAGTTCTATCACTCTATTCATTTTGAAAATTGTTTTAGCTATTTCAGTTCCTTCCCATTTCCATATAAATTTTAGAATAATCTTGTCTCAACCTACAAAACATTCAGTTGGGATCTTGATAGGAATCATGTTAAACCTGTATATCAATTTGTGGAGAACTGACATCTTTACTGTGTTTAGGCTTTTAATCCACGAACATGGTATGTCTCTCCATTTATGTAGATCAACTTCAATTACTTTTATCAGCATTGTTTAGTTTTTAGTATACTAGTCCTGTACATATTTTGTTAGATTTATATCTAAGATTTCATTTTTTGAGTCATTATAAATGGCATTATATTTTTAATTTGAGTGTTTATGTGTTCATTGCTACTATGTAAAATACAATTAATTTTTTTATGTATCTTGTATCCTGCAATTTTGCTGAAATCATGCATTCTAGGAGAGGGGATGGAAATCTATATATCTATATTTTTGCTTACTGTGTTCTTTCATACTTCCTGATGTTCCAAAGATTCTTCTTTTATTATTTTCTTTCTATTTAGAGAACAACCTTTGGCCATTCTCTTAGGGTAGGTCGGCTGGTGAGAAATTCTCTTAGTTTTCCTTCATCTGACAATGTCTTGATTTTTTCTTTAATCATGATGGGTGCTTTTGTTTGTTTGTTTGGTTAGAGATTTTTTTTGTTGTTGGGCATTCTTTATTCTGATTTTCTTTCAGCATTTGAAAAACATTGTGCCACTTCTTTTTGACCTCCTTAGTTTCTAATTAGAAATTCGTTGTCACTTGTTTTATATATAATCTTTAGTTTTCAGAAATTTAATTACAATGTGTCTTGGTGTAGATTTCATTATTTTTATCCTACTTGGAGTTTATTCAGCTTCTTGAATCTGTAGGCTTATGTCTATTGCCAAATTTGGGGATTTTGCAGCCATTATTTTTCTGAGTACTTTTTCAGTCCTGCCTTCTTTCTTCTTTCTTTCCAAAACTCTGATGACATGAATATTAGATATTTTGTTATAATTCCATAAGCCTTGGGTCTAGTATTAACCAAGTGAACTGCAAGAATTTGTGCTTTCAAACTCAGTATTTGAAAACTTAGAAAACATGTAGGCCATAGGGAAGCAGTAAAGTATAATGGTTAGGAGAGTGTTCTTGGTATTAGATTGGCCTGAGTCCTTGTCCCAGCTCTGCCACTTATTAGCTGCATAACATTAAGAAAAGGAAGCTGTCTCTTAGCTTTATGTCTTTAATCTCTAAAATGGAAAAAGTCTATGAATTCATAAAATAATCAAAAGAGAACAAAGGATAAAGTCCTCTATTTTTACTATGTTTTTGCAGCAAGAATCAACTTACTTGAAATTCATTAAAGCATAAAAGCTATTAATCTTACCCTTCCAATAGGAAATATATTTCATGGTAGCCAAATAACTTCAGATGATAAAGAAAAGCTCAGCTTTACAGAAGAATGCCAGGCAATAAATGTAGCAGGAATGATAGAATTAGCAAAGTCATTGATTTGAAATTTCTAAGGAAATCATTATCAACTAGCATTAAAAAGGGAAAAGTGGCCAGGCACAGTGGCTCATGCCTGTAATTTTAGCACAGGGAGACTGAGGCAGGAGGATCACTTGAGGGCAGGAGTTCAAGACCAGCCTGAGCAAGAGCGAGACCTCATCTCTACTAAAAAATAATTAGCTGGGTGTGGTGGCACACACCTGTAGTCCCAACTACTTGGTAGGCCGAGGCAGGAGGTTCACTTGAGCCCAGGAATCTGAGGTTGGAGTAAGCTATGATAATGCCACTGCACTCTAGCTTTAATGATAAAACAAGATTCTTTTTCAAAAACAAAAGGAAAAGTCAGAATGGCTGTCTTAGTCCATTTGTGTTGCTATAAAGGAATATCTGAGGCTGGGTAATATATTTTTTTTAAAAAAGAGGTGTATTTAGCTCATGTTTTTGCAGGTTATACATGAAGCATTGAGCCAGCATCTATGAGGGCCTAGGGCTGCTTCATGACGGAAGGCAAAGGGGAGTGGCGTGTGCAAAGATCACAAGGTGAGAGAAGAAAGAGAGAGAGAAGGCAGGGAGGTATCAGGCCTCTTTTTAACAACCAGCTCTCTGAGGAACTCACTCACCCTCAAGGAAGGGCATTAATCTATTCTGGAAGTATCTGCCCTTGTGAATCAAATCCCTCCCATCAGGCCCCACCTCCAACATTGGGGATCAAATTTCAACACAGAATTTGGAGGGGAAAAACGTCCAAACTGTAGCAATGGGATAGATCAATTATCTTGGCATTAATCCTATTCTAAACTCCAAACTGTGCTCTAAGAACAGAGTTCTTAATTTTAAGGGATCTTGATAAATTAAAGCATCCAGAGCTTGTAAACAAGGTGGTCACGGAGCTCGGCATGGTGGCTGATACCTGTCGTCCCAGCTACTTGGGAGGAGTTTGAGGCTGCAGGGAGCTATGATTGCACCACTGCACTCCAGCCTGGGTGACAGAACGAAACCTTGTCTCTAAAAAAAGTAAAAAAAATAAAAATAAAAAAAATTTTAAAAAGTGATTACATAAGGTGGAGCCAGGCTGGAGAAGAGAAGGCTGTGGAGGGAATGTCTTCGGTCCTACAAGGGACCCTCATACATTGCGCAGAATAAATTCACTATTTGGTGGCTTCAGAAGGAGGAATGCAGACGGGATGAAAGACATTGGTGTGAGTGAGAGAGGAAAAGCTTCGGTGAGTACTGGAGAAGACAGAACTGAAGCTGGTGAGAGGCAAGGTGCTGAGGGAAAATGCGGATAGTGAAGTGCTAATACCAGGGTGTCCCTAACATGACAATACAGGGCTCAGGGCAGCAGGACAGGGCCCACTGGGTTGGTTCTGTGGGTCTTGACCAACCAGCTCCTAAAGTGCCCAGTCTGAGAACGTGTCAGCCGGCTGCCAGTGCCTTAACCAGTAGACAGTGGCTGGCCACTCGCCAGGCTCTTGGCTGAGTTGAGTGGTTTATCCCCATCCCACTGTCGTGCAATCAGGTGGGCCTGTTCTCTGGGCTCACCTGCAGGCAGCTCCCTGCATGGAGGGCTTCTGCGCTCTGGCTCAGAGTCTCTGACTGCTTCCCAGGGAGCACCACTGTGCCTGGGGGACTCAGGAAACCTCCCAGTCGGATGGAAGAAATAAGCACAGACATCAGCTGAAGAGCTCTGGACGTCCTTCCGGGTTCTGAGAAACGGGCAGGCAAACACGTGGTGAGCAACGGGGTGCCCCGGAGGTGGAACCTGTGAGTACCGCACTCGCGTGCAGGATCACCTCCATGCAGTGGAGGACGGGGGGACTGGGGCTGGCTGGCCTCTCTCTGCACGGCCAGCACGGTGGGCCCGTGCACACTGAGCCGGCAATGAGCATGGGTATGCACGCGCGTGTGTGTGTGTGTGTGTGTGTGTGTGTGTGTGCATGTCAACACACAGGTTGTGCTCCTAGTAAGAAGCACTGTGTGGAGAGTCCCTCGCAGGACTAAAGACATTCCCTCCACAGCCTTCTTCTTCTCCCCGCTGGCTCCACCTTATGTGACCACTTTTTTAAATGTTTTATTTATTTTTTACTTTTTTTTAGAGAGAGGGTCTCGTTCTGTCACCCAGGCTGGAGTGCATTGGCGCAATCATAGCTCCCCGCAACCTCGAACTCCTGGGCTCCAGTGATCCTCCTTCTAGTAAAACATTCTGCGTTTTCACCTTGGCACGTGAAGGGCCACTGTCTTGTTAGGGTTTTCCAAACAGAGAAACTTAAAGGCACACAGTGGGGCCCCAGAAGCTGGACTAGGGACTGTGTTTCTGCGGAACTGCCCTGTGCCCCGAGCTGTATTGTTACTTTAGTTACTTTTCAATTTTGAGACTAATCAGCACTACGCTCTTCTACTTCTGGATTGGGCCAAGGAGGCCAGAGGGTAAACTGAGTCCAGACTGCCATGGATTAGTGAACAAGTGTGTCCTGGGTCGCAGCTTCTCAGGTGGCCCTGATTCTGGCCTTCCGGGAAGAGGCCCAGAGGACAAGCGGGAGGATCCCAGGGTCCCCGAGGAAGCCAAGCCAGCCCTGGGGAGGCCTCAGGTCCTTTCTGGGGGACGTGGGAACTCGGCTTCTGACGCCTTGTGCTTTGGTCTGGGGGATTTCGTATGAGTCATTTCAGCTCAGAGCACCCAGGCTGTGGTTAATGACCCGTTTTATTGGGTAAAAGAATCCTGACCCCTGGACACCTCCAAACGTTTTACTGTAGCTCAGCGGCCTCCCACGCCACCCCGTGTGCGCCCTTCAGGGGGGATTCGGAAAAGAGGTTTTAGCCCAAGTTACATTACCTTTTGATATCTTCAGGGCTCATTTTTATTCCTCTTAGAAGATTAGAATCTTCTGGATTCTAATCTTACTGTGCCACTAAGAACCTTTTTTTTTTTAATTTTAATAAACTTCTTATTTTGAATAGTTCTAGATTTATAGAAAAGTTATAAAGACATTACAGAGACATTATAAATATAAAGACAATATAAAGACATTACATTACATCCCCATATATACCTTTTAGTTTACCCTGTTACAGCTTACCGTACTAGAGTAGTAATGAACCCAGACTCATGTGTTATTATTAATTGGCGTCTATCTTCAGGTTTCCTTAGTTTCTGTCTCATGTCCTTGTTACGTTCTGGTGTCCCCTCCAGACATTACATTGCATTTAGTTGTCACGTTTCCTTAGGCTCCTTTTGGCTGTGACAATTTCTCAGACTCTCCTTGTTTTTGATGACCTAGACAGCTAGCTAGCCTTCTCTTTCACCGTTCTTTCTAAATTGTGGCCAAAAACCGATAACAAAAACAAAAACAAAACAAAACAAAACAACAATAACAAAAAAACCACCCAAATCCCAAACCCATTTTAAGATCCATTTTAAGTTCTGGTGGTGAAATGGCCAAAATGATTAAACAATATTGCCAGCTGTTATGAGATTTGGGGAACAACTGGCGGGAGGGGTGGGCTTGACCCTTTTTCTAGAGAGAGAGAGACCTCTGACCACCACAGCTTTTGTATACCCAGGGTTACTATGTTAATTAACAAGAGCTGAACTCTGACCCAAAGACAGAGGAAGGAGGTTTGCACCATCTCAGCTGTGCAATGTTTTTCTGTTGAAAACACCTCTCCATTTTTCATGCTAATTCAGATCTGTACTTCACTTAAGATTCACTTTAATGAACCTATTAGAGAGGGATCATGGCTCCCAGAAGTCTTCCTCCTAGTCTGAAATCCTATAAAATTTATAAAGAACAGTTTTTATCACACTGTGTTGCATAGCTCAGTAGCTTGAACCAGTCTAGGTTGGCTTCCCAACCAGACTGTAAGGTCCTTGACACCAAGAGCCAACTTTCTTACTGCCTTTATACTCTTTGCAACAGTTTCATTATTTTATAGGTTGGGCAGACTGGGAGAAAAGACAGAGTGACTTGGCTGCACAGAAAATCTGCTGAAATCAAGCATGGCAATGACGAGTAACATTCATTTATAGTTCACCAGGGCTGCAGCTGAGGGAGACAAGGGAAGTGCTTGGCTCCTGTGCAAAATTTAAGGGGACACCAAAGAACTCAGTAATCAAGATAAGTAATATTTTAATGCAATATTTAAAAAGTAAAAAGTATTTCCATGCAAAAGTCCATCATGAACAGAATACCAAAATTCGAAATAAAGACAAGATGTTGTTGTTTTATGCCCCTGTGCCATTGTATAATGGACAGTCATTTCTAATCAGTACAGGGTCCCAGATCTGTGTAGTTGCATTGTCACTCACCAGGTGATGTACCAGCGTCGGCTTTAACATGCAAACAGATTGGGACATGCTGGGCTTTAGACAGAGCTCTGTTCTTTGAATGTACATTTTTCATTAACTTTTTGCCTTTGGTTCAAAGTATGTGAGGATGTTTCCATAGCTGTATATAAAGATGGACATTTTTCCTTTTTGTCAGCTCCTATATGACTCTTTATGACACCGAACTTTACGAAGAGCTTTAACATTTATCATTTCATTTAATCCTCCGGGAAAAAAAAATTTTGTGAGTAGATGGTGTCATCTTCATTTTAGAAAAAAAAACAAAACTGAATCTGGGCCTCAGATTAAGTTACTAACCCAACAACACTGAGCTGGCCTGTAGTGGAGCTGGGATTCCAATGTAACCTGATCTGGATCCCCGACTTGGGCTACCTGGGCAGACTGCCTTTGTAGACATAACCAAACTCTCTGCTCCTCCCTTCTCAGCTCTGTGCACTCTCTCTGCCATTTTCCCTATCTAGGGGATGTGTGCGTGCTTGTGTGAGCATGTATGCACACATATGTGTACACGTGCATGTGTTCAGAGTGTTCAGAGAAGATGCGAAATAAAGAACACAGGTACCTGTGGCATAATTGCATGAGCACGTGTGTGCATGGGTGTGTGCTTGTTTGCATGAGCACATGTGTGCATGGGTGTGTGCTTGTTTGCATGAGCACGTGTGGGCATGGGTGTGTGCTTGTTTGCATGAGCACGTGTGTGCATGGGTGTGTGTTTGTTTGCATGAGCACGTGTGTGCATGGGTGTGTGCTTGTTTGCATGAGCACGTGTGTGCATGGGTGTGTGCTTGTTTGCATGAGCACGTGTGGGCATGGGTGTGTGCTTGTTTGCATGAGCACGTGTGTGCATGGGTGTGTGCTTGTTTGCATGAGCACGTGTGTGCATGGGTGTGTGCTTGTTTGCATGAGCACGTGTGTGCATGGGTGTGTGCTTGTTTGCATGAGCACGTGTGTGCATGGGTATGTGCTTATTTGCATGAACATGTGTGTGTGGGTTTGCATGAGCATGTGTGTACAAGGATATGCTTACACTAGCATATGTGTACACACATGTGCTTATGTGAGCATGTGCGCACACACATATGTGTTTGTGTATGAAAAAACATGAAGCAGAGAATAGAAACCATCCAAAGGAGGGTTGCAGCTGCTGTGGGCAGGATTTACGTCTGACTGCCTTTGTCGCCTGGGCAGTGCTGTTCCCACTCTCCATGGCATTTGGAGAGCTGGCAGCAGCCCTGGGAGCTCAGAAAGGATTTTACTCACTTCTTCCTCTGGAGGAGCCATGGCCACTCCCCACCTGCCTTCCTTCTCAGGCTTAGGGAGAAGCCTCAGAATCGTGGCACACCACGTAGAAGTTGCCACCCCCAAGACTATGAGAACACAGTAGCGTGTTCTTTGGGGGAAATTTTGGTTTGCCTTTTCTAAAGTGAGTGCCTGAAAGACCCATGCAAAGGTGTAGCCTGGCTTCTGGACTAGTAATAGGATTTTTCTTGGTAGGCATCAGGGATTGTTCCATGTAAGGTAAAACAGTCTCTGAAATGCCATCCCCTCCCCAAACCTCTGCCCAGCATAATAACCTGAGAAATCATTAAATGGAGGACCACACACTGGCAGCTTTCAGCAGTTTTCCTGGCTAAATATTGTTGTAGCCTGTGTTAGTTTTGATAGGATTACTCATGGAGTCCTACTATAAGAGTCCCAGGATCCCTGTTGGCTGGACAGCCTGTTAAAATATTGTTTTATTTCCTTGCAGTTTGCAAGCTCACAGAGTCCTGCGAGACTTTTTTAAGTATGTTGCTTCTTTGGCCGATGTGTTTCAACACACAGCAGCTCAGACAGGGCGAGAGGCAGCCGAGAATCTTTGCCTGAGAGTGCTTGAAGAAACACCTCCACAAAGGTAGACAAGACACTGCCATACGATGTGGGCAGGTCCAGGGGACACCCTACTGGGGCAGGAGCTGGTCCTGTGGGCTTGGCCGGGGCGTGGTGGCCACTCATCGCTGATGATGCTAATGTGTATGCATGTGGAGAGCTCAGGATAGACTCTTGCTGGGCAGCCCAGGTGGTACGCATGCCTGTGGTGGAGGAAGGCTGTGAGAAGCCAGTTGGTAAGAGCTTTAGGGAGTGTGGTCCCATCCATTTAAGACAGTGCCATGAAATATGGGCCACAGAGTTATTCTGAAGGCTTGAAGCCAGGCTCCAAACATGAGTGTGGACTCTTCCATCAGCGAGTAGCTATTGTCCCTGTTTTAGTTTGTTTTTAGCTTGGTATAAGGGCTATAGGTGAAATTGGTAGGTGGCTGGACAGCTTGTCGGATCTATGGCTATTCTGGGTAATGTCATTTGTTTTGAACTGTATGGACGTGCCCAGGTTTTGGTGTCCAGGCCGTATTGAATTTGATGGAAAAATAATGCCTTTAATAAACTACTATTAGTGAATGGCTACCTCATCCCTTCTGTTTTTTATTTATTTATTTTTTTAGAGATGGGGTATCCCAGGCTGGCCTCAAAGATCGAGCAATCCTCCCACCTCAGCCTCCCGAGTAACTGGGACTATTGGCTTGTGCCGCCGTGCCTGTCTTCTCTCTATTTTTCCTACTTCCAAGCATTTTAGGCTAATTTAAAAGATCGCAAACCAATGAGGCCGAAATTTTACAAGTTCTGTGTCGTTTCTTTACCTAAATAAAATTTTCCTAAATATTGTTACTTTATGGACTTCCAGCCTCTATTATCCTATACGCCTTCCTTCATGTTGTCCCCAAAACCTCTTTGTCCTAGGCTACTCTGATTGTACCATTGCTTGGTTCCTGATTGTCAGAATTCACCAGAGTTCTCAGCATGAATGAACGCCCAGGAGAGCGACAGAACAGGCAATGCGTGCTGGTTAAATGGACAGACATGTGAAGGGTGCTGATGAGAACAGTACGAGTAAGTCCTTCTGCGTGGCTCGTCCTCACCTCTTCCTTTCCTCTCTCTGCTCCAGCAAGGCTGCAAACAGGCTCCAGCCATGGGACGCCTACGCCGATAGCCACACTGGAGGGCGTACCTTTCCTGCTGATCTGTGCTTGTAGGATCAGGGACGGATTCAGTACCCCACAAAGCTTTCCCTGAGTCACTTGGTCTACGATGTTCAAATCCCATCACCCCCAGACTTGGGATATCAATCACCCCAGAGAAGTTTGCATTTTTTTAATGTCTATGGTTACATATTATCTTTTACATGCATTTTAGCCATCTCTGTCTTAGAAGGTAGATTTCTCAGGGACAGGAAGACAGTCCTTTTGTTTCTTCTGTCCCTCCTCATGGCTTCTACCAGCGATCTGCGGCTCAAAGATCCCCGATAAACAGGGTGACTTCAGCATTTTAATGAACCAGAGCACAGAGCAAGGCTGTGCAGGCAAAGGGTGAGAATCGCTGTAGAATAAGACGTGCATTCATTCCTCGGGTTGCAGTCTGTTTACAGAGCGAGGGGACCTTGGCAGCCAGGGTAGCTCTGTTCCAGTTACCCAGCGTCCAGAGGTCCCTGCGCTGACAGCGTCGCTCAGCCACGTCAGCTGGGGTGATTGGACCAGGGGAGACATATGGCGTTTTATTTGGTGGTGGTAGGGCCGTTTCTGCTTTTATTTGTTGTTAACGTGGGGGGGGGTGTGTTCGTGTCAGGACCACACAGCAGCAGTGAGAAGCTTCCACCTGCTTGGAACAAAAACAAGAAGCCTTCATCCCAGGCCCCAGTTTATTTTATGTGCGGTGTAAACAGCGTCATCGACTGGGAGAAGGGAAAAGCGTAAAGAGCGGTCCAGGTGCTTGATAACTTAATCCTCAAGAGATGGCTCTCTAAATTGCTCGGCTCTGTGTTTTCATTCGTTTTCCTAACTTAAAATGGCTCTGGAGCCTGGGAATACCCTCTGGGTAAGCGGTGGAAGCCTGCATTTCTGAGTTACACGTGGTTTCAGAACGTCTTTAATCATGGTGTCAGGCTCTATGTTAAAATGAAGGAATTCCCATAAAGCCTTATGTTAAAAAGCAGCAAACAACAAAGCTTCTCACAGAACATAAAAACCGCTTTTTAGGTTGCTCCCCAGAGCAAGGACAAACTTGTTTTTTTATTTTATTTAATGGTCCCATGGGGCTTGCTGTGGCTTATTATTTGTGACTGCAGTTTGTGATTCTTCCTCCAGGGCCTTCCTACGGGGGAAGCTCTCCGAGACCTGCCGGGGGCAGCCCGAGCGGGAACACCACAGGCCTCTCGAGAACGGAGCAGGTGGGCTGCATCGTTGTCCTTCTGTGGGGCAGGTGGGTTTAGGGCCTCAGAGGCAGGCCAGACCCCAGCCCAGCTCCCTTGCGAACCTCTTCCTCCTGCAGCCCGCTCTTGTCCAGCGCCGCTGTTTTACAGATGAGGAGACAGAGGTCCGGAGAGGTTCAGGGGGAGAGCTGGGAGCAGGACTCTGGGTGTATCTGTTTTTGTTCTGATCCACAGGGTGGGTGCTGGGCCTGCCCCACCCAGCTCCCTCACCCTGGAGAGGAGACGACAGCCACCAGCAGGCCTGGCTGGGGCCAAAGACTCCAGCCAGTTAATCTTTAACCAGAGCTCTGGACAGAGCTTCTGATCTCCTGAGAGCTTCCGAAAGGCCTGGAGGCTTCTGTGACAGCCACACTTTAGCAGTTATAGATTTTTCACGGAAGGAGGCAGATTTTGGTGCAGTTTTCAATTTGGCTGTCACCTGTGCGCAGATAATAAACATAGAGAATTATCACCGGGTGGGCAACATGAGCAGACAGAAGAGCCTGCCCAGCCCAGCACTCAGCGTTTGCGTGTCCCACGTGGATCCACTCACAGCAAGCAGCCCGGGTGCTCCTGCAGCAAACCGCCGAGCCGTGGCGATTGTGTCACACGCTGGTGTAAAGGCCTTAGACCACTAGCGTGCTGGCCTGGATGGCCGCCAGGGGCTCTGCAAGGGCCACAGACTGCGCTTGTCCCTGTGGTCCCTGGGTGCCTTCAGCTTCTTAGCTTTTGTCTTTTTCTTTTTCTCCTCACTTCTCACCTGGGTCTATGAATCAGGACTCTGTTTGCTTTGAGTTAGAGCCAGAGGGACCTCGAAGGTCAGTGACTCATGGTTCTGGCCCTGAGAACATGGCCAGGGGAGTGCCCTTGTGTAAGGCGTCCCTGCTATCTGAGGGAAAGGACAGTCAGGGCCACTCTCCTCTGGCAATAAACCCTCCATGTGGTTTAGTTCGGTGATTTGCAAACAGGTGTGTCCCGTGGGCTCTCTGTTTCGGACTCCCGGGCAGGAAGAAGCTCGGCTGCTGTTATTCCCACTGACAGTGGCCATGCCAGGAGCCGCTCTGCAGGGGAAGAAGGGACCCGGGAAGCAGGTGCTCTCTCGGTCGTCACCTGACTGTCTTCCGGGGCGTGGGGCTGGCCACCCCTGCAAACGCCCTGGCAGGGGTGGGGAGGGGAGGTGAGGTGGGCAAGACCCCGCGGGGACATTGCTGTGTCCCAGCCCTCGCCCCAAGCACAGTCTCCCTGCACTTCTGGGCTGTCGTAACTGTGCTGTCATTTGCTCTTATCTCCTCGACAACCAGAGCAGGTAGATAACGTTATCAGTCCCAGTTTACAGATGAGAAAATTGAGGCTCAGGGAGCTTAAGTAACTTGATCAAGATTATAATTCTGCAAAGTAGCCTAACTATGACTCACTGTCTCCTTGCTCCAACGTGTGTTGTCTCCCCCCCACAGCCCACTATCTCTGTTGTTTGTTTATTTATTTATTTTTTAGCGGTCAGGAACTCAGCTGAGACGCTGTGGCGGTGGAGCAGTGGAAGAAAGCGTGCTCCTTACAGAGGGCTCCTGGGGCGAGAGGGAGCAGGCTGAGAGTGGGGTCAACAGGAGCTGTATAAGGTGGTCTCTGCCCATCCCGGAGGGGCATGGTACTGGGGATTGAAGAATGAGGGAGGAATGGGCATTTTTAGAAACAGATTAACCAAGCAATAACCAGAAGGGGAAGGGCCAAATTACAAATGGCAAATGGCTAATTCAAAGCTTCATGGGACGCTCTTGAAGAGACCCCTGGACCCTTACTCTATGCAGACCTGGAAGCTTGGATACTCAAACACACACGTACACACGTTTTGTTTTGCTGTTTTGTTTTTGCCACTGGGAAATAATAAGAAATACAATCATGCATTGCTTCATGATGGGGATACAGTCTGAGAAATACATCATGAGGCGATTTATTGTTGTGCAAACATCGTAGAGTTACTTACACAAACCTAGATGGCATGAACTACTGCACGCCCAGGCCGTGTGGTACAGCTTATTGCTCCTCAGTGACAAACCTGTGTAGCACGTTACTGCACAAATGCTGTAGGCCATTGTAACAGAATGCTAAGTATTTGTGTCTCACAACATATCTAAACAAGGAAAGGATGCAGTAAAAATACAGTATAAAAGATGAAAAACCGTTCACCTGTATAGAGCAGGTACCACGAATGGAGCTTGCAGGACTGGAAGTTGCTCTGGGTGAGTTGGTGGGTGAGGGTGAGTAAAGGTGAAGGTCTAGGACATACACTACTGTGGACTTTATAAACACTGTGAACTTAGTCTACACTAAATTTATAAAAGAATAAAGTGATTATGCTATAACATTATGAGGGCTACCATGTTACCAGGCAATAGAAGTTTTTCAGCTCCATTATAATCTTATGGGGTGACCATCATACAGGCAGTCCGTCGCTACCTAAAACATCATTATGTAGAACATGACTGTGTACATATTGGTCTCTGCCTTCAGTCCCTGGCACAGAGCTCCTAAAACTCTTCTAATTTCCTGAGAGATACGGATGCCAGGAGGTGACTAGTCAGGCACTCTTGGTGGGCCCCTATAAAGCCTCCACGTGGGGACTGGTGGCCTGGAAAAGCAGCTATGTGATAGAGGGTAGGAACTTTCAGGCCCACCCTCCAACCTTAGGGGAGGGGAGAGGGGCTGAAGGTTGAGTTTGTCATCAATGGTCAATGATTTAATCAATGATACCTACTTAACCACTTTGGTACCAGCGTCGACTATAGTGGATAGCCACAGATGAACCCGCACAGCGAATTTAGCCAACAGCCGTGATATGAAGGCGCACAGCCAAGCGTCAACTTTAGCTGATAGCCGTGATATGACTTTTCTAATTTTTCATTTATCAAAATAAAATTGTGAACATTTAAAAATAACATAATGAAAACATATATGTACATGTTACCCATTCTGATTTACATTACAAGTAAAGCTGCCTGTAAAGTAAAACAAGCTTTCAGTGCTTTAAAGCTTTCCTCATCACACAAGAGCAAAATGGATTCATCGTCAATGCACAGCATGAACTATCGTGCAAACTATGAGTGCCGGCTGTGGGCAAGGTTTCGTGGCCAGTGAGCGTGGTACTGAAGCCTCCAAAAAACTCCTCTAAGGACTGGGCTCAGGGAGCTTCCAGATAGCTGGACACGAGGAGGGTTCTGGAGGGTTGTGTGCCAAGAGAGGGTGGGGTAAGCTCTGCACCCCTTCCCACGTGCCTTTCCCTGTGCATTTCTTCCATCTGGTCATTCATCTGTAGCCTGTGCAATATCCTTTATAATAAACCAGTAAATGTAACTAAGTGATTCCCTGAGTTCTGTGAGCTGCTCTAGCAAATTAATCAAACCCAGTCTTGGGAACTCAGAATTACAGCCAGCCAGTCGGAAACCACATGGAAAACAAATTGGGGCTTGCGATTGGCATCAGAAGTTGGGAGGTCTTGTGGGACTGAGCCCTCAACCTGGATCAGATGCTATCTCCAGGTAGATAGTGTCACTTCCCACCTATTCTCCCCCTCCCAGATTTTTCCTTAATGGGAGGTTTGGGTCCTCACACAGCCCTCCAGGACGAGCCCCCTCATGCTGCTGTCTCTGCACACAGCTCTGTGCAGGTGGCCTGAGGGTGGCACCATTCTGTCTGCCACTCTAAGCACAGCCCAAGGACAGTGACAGAAAAAGGAGACACGATTGATGCCCCATCCCAGCAGAAGGAAGGAGGAGGGACGAGCGGGGAGGGCTGAGCCATTTTTCTTGGCTAGCCGTGTAGCTGCTGGCTGTGTCTTGGGCTCCGGCAGGGACCCTGGCTGCCACCCTGACCACTGCTCTGTGCTGCGTTATCCAGCAGGACTGTGACATATCAGTGGGGAGGGTGAGTCATCAGCAAAGCTGCTCTCCAGAGTCCCACAGGCTCAGCCTGAGAGGCTGGTGCCAGTATGTTTATTCACCCTGGAAAACAAAAGGCTGGGTTCTCTGCTGGGTTCCTCTTCCCTGGTCCTGGGACTCTGGGCCTGTCCTTTTACAGAGGTGGTGGAAGGAACCTGAGATTTAGTAAGGGAAAGATGTACGTTCCACTCTGGGAGCTGCCACTGTCTGAACAAACGTGGAATCGTGGGAGTCTCTCCAATTCTCCAAACCTTGGTTTTCTTATTTGGAAATGGTTATCATAATGTCTGCCCCCAAGAAGTTGTTGAAAGGTTATTTGTACAGCATCTGGCGCTTAATAAATGATGAGTGTTATTTCCCAGGCCTCCCATTTGGGATCCAATCCAATAATTTTGTACTCATGATAACTGTATATCACAAACCACAACCTTAATTTTAACCTTGTCTCTGCCTGTACGTCATGGCTGAGGGAATAGAGCCTCCAGTCACGGCCCCTCCCATACTCTCCTTCTTTGGGAAGAGGAGGGCATGGCATTCTGGTGTTGGATTTGCTCCACCACACATCCCATGTCTGAACACAGCCAACCCCTCTGTGACCTGGCAGAGTTTCCAGCCTTCCTCACTGCCTATGCCACTCCTCACCCTTTCTACTCCTACATTTTCTCTATGTCCCTCACTCTTCTCTAAACCCCATGAATTTCCTCTCCTGATTTTAGACATTTCTCTGACTCTTCTTGCGTACTCCTCTTGGGTACTTCTTTGTAGACTTAGAGGAAGAGATTCCCCATACTCACAAACTGAAGCCTTCCTTCTTCCCTCCTCCTGTGTTTTGCCCATTAGCTCTCTTGCCTACCTCCCATTTCTTCCATCAGCTCCACTATAAAACCTTACATGGACCTTGCTGGCCTTCCAGGTCCTCTTGCTCTCCCTCAGGACACTGGCACTGCAGCGCTTCCTAAGGTGTAGGCCACAGCCACCATGCCAAGGATCACTGTGACTTCTCATTAAAATGCAGATTTCCAGCTTTTGTTCCCATCTGCTTAAATGAATGAGGGCCTGGGAATCTGGGTTACATTTGAAAAATTCTCTCCTTTTTAAAATATATTTTCTTTATAAATTTTTAAATT
Organism: Mirza zaza; assembly: GCA_008750895.1. NCBI lineage: Eukaryota > Metazoa > Chordata > Mammalia > Primates > Cheirogaleidae > Mirza > Mirza zaza. Next base: position 88,814 of record VSMD01110441.1, on the reverse strand, counting down.
ACACAAGTGGCACAGCACTACAACATAAGCCCATAAAAGTTGTCACAAATCTCTCATCTCCAGTCTCTACCCTCTTCTCTCCAAGTAGCCAAGGTCAAACAGACTTATGTCTATCCATCAATCCTCAGACAAACACATATGCAAATATACAGACAAAATTATACAGTGGATTTTTAGAGAAATGGAATTATGCTGTATAAATTACTCTACAAATTGCTTTCTTCTTATATCACTATAGCATGGACATCTCTCTGGGTCAACAGATATGCTATCGTGCTACCTTGTTCTCTTTAATAGCCATACACTGTTTCGTAGTGTAGATGGGCACAGCTAATAAAACCATCCCTCCAGTTATGGGCATTGGGATTGTTTCTAATTTGTGTGCGCTTGTTTGTTGGATATCACAAACAATACTATAGTTAGCATCCTTGTGTTTGTACTTGTATGTGCTTTTATTTTTGTAGAATACATTCATAAAACAGGATAGTTCTGTAAAAGGATATACATAATTTTAAAACAAATATTGGTGCATTACTTTCCTAAATTGGGACAATTCCCACTTTCCCTAGCAATGTACACCACTGCTTATTTCTTGCCTTGATGAAAGCATTAAGTATTTTATTCTTTTCCCTCTTTTAAAAATGTTTGTCAATTACATACTAAGGGATAGTGTCATGTATTTCTTTATTTTACATTTTTCTCACTGTGAGTGAATTCGAGCAACTTATCCTATGTTTACTGGCCTTTTAGACTTCTTTGGGAAGCCTATTTATATCTTTTCACCATTTTCTTGAGTTTGTCTTTTTCTTGTGAATATGTAGAAATTCTTTAAATATTCACAATATATGCACAATAATATGCACAATATTGTGCACCATATGTACAATATGCACAATAATATGCACAATAATGTGCACAATATTCTTTAAATATTGTGCATACCAATCCTTTTTTCACTATAAGTGTTGAAAATATTTTTCTCAGTAGATTTATTTCTATTATCTTAGGTAATGTCCATTTTGTTGTTGTTGTTGTTTTTTGCCATACAAAAACTTGCCATTTTTATTTAGTCAAATATGTCTGGTCTTTCCTTCGTGGCCTCCAGACCTCTCTGGCACAGGCAGAGTACCCAGACTGTACAATTATACAGAAATTCTCTTCAGTTAAAAATACTTTTATTACTTTTAGCTTATTTTTAATGTTTAAGTCTCGAATCCTTTGGGATTTATTCCTGTGTATAGCCTGAGATGTAAGTTTAGCTACTTTTTCTTTCAGATGAAGAGCTAAATATGCCAGCACCATTTATTATTAAAACAGTTCTTTTCTCCCTCAATTGTGACATCCCCTCAGGTGTATGTTAAGGCCCTGGTGTCTCTTGAATCTATTTCTGGGCTCCAATCTCTCTTACCCATCCATTGGACTATCCCTGTGCCAGTAGTATTGCTAAATGACAGAGCTGTATGGGTGTTTGATTATGTGGCAAACGAGGAGAGAATCCGCATCTTTTATAGGCCACTGGTGAGTCTCATTGACAAAATGTGTGATTTGGGGCAATGTGGGTTAATTTTTGTACTGGGAGCTGCAGTTTCTTTATCTGGAAAATTCAAGGCAAAAACTCTGGCTTCCTTCCAGTGGCTGTAGGATGCCATGGGCGTGTCCCTTTCTGTCACCTCTGCAGGTAGCAGCACTCACAGTGCTCACCTTGGTGCAGCCCCCCCATTGGCAGGAGCCTCTGTCCCTGTGCAGGCTCGTCCTCAGCCGTCCCCTTCCCTCTCTGCGGTTCTTCTGCATCTTCAATGATCACTCTAAGCTGGTGACACCACATCCTCCCCAGCACTGACTCCTCACATAGTCTATTCCTTTTTTTTTTTTTTTTTTTTAGTTGTAGATGTTTTTTCTTTAGTTATTTATGCTCTCCCTTCTTCCAAACAGGGTTTGAAGTGGCTCATAGTCAGCTCTAAGCTGCCTGCTGGGCACCCGTACTAGAGCCTCTTGCAGTCCAAGTTCACTTCCTGCAGGGCCCACACTGTCCCACGAAGATGCTTGCCTCTTCTAGTGTCACCTCAGCCTGGTATAAGCAGCCTGCTGGTCACTCCGACTGGATGCCCACACCGCTCACAGCCAGCCAGGTGTAATCCCCCCTTGTGGGTCTCCCTCCGCAGCATCTCTCAGTTAAAAATCTCCCTAAGCCCATTGTCCTGCCTCCAGCTGGGGCCCTCTACCTGTGACTGCAGCCACGTCTCACTGGGGACCTCTGCCACAGCCCGCCCTTCCACACCTCCTTGCCTGTGCCCTGTCGCTGCTTTTGTGGCCAATCTAATCAAACCACATCCCTGAGCAATAACTCTCTGTAGGGATCTGCTCCCTATAAACACCACCCAGACTTCTTAGAATGGTACAGGAAGCTCCCGTGTTCTGTCTGTATGACTTTTTTGTTTGTGTTTTTGTTTTGTTTTCTATTTGTGACATTGTTTTGTTCAAATGTCTTTTAAAGTGATCAAGAAAGGAAAGTCCTTGGAAGGAAATTTATAAAACTGGTGGGAAAATGCTAAGGTGAGCAAAATCGTCCTTTCCAGTGAGGCTGCTACGCTAATGAGCAGTGTCACTTCCAGAGAAGTGGAGGCCTGGGGCAGGGAGTCACTGTCCCCTCACTCAAAGCTAGTCTCAGCCCGCCCTGAAGAAGAGGAAAGCTTGCCTGGAGCAAGAGCTCTTTTCTTTCCTGCTAAGAAGGTGCAGGTACAAAGGGCTCTTTTGTTTGGACAATTAGAACAGGCAGGAAGGTAATTAACAGGCACTCAGAGTGAGTGAAAGGCAAGTGTACTAAAGCCCCACAGGTATTAAAGCATAACAGATAACAGGTGAAGTTAGCAGGGCAAGTTCCTATTAATAACATTACGACCTATTAATAGCTGGCAGCCCCTAAGTTTATTGTCACCAAGGTTCTGTGCTAAACACGCAAACAGCATTTTCTCATTTAATTGTCACCACGGGCCAAGCAGGTGGGACCAGGGCGGCTTCCATTCACCAGCCGGGGACATTGCTGTGGGTGGGAAGAAGCTCACCCTGGGGCTGGGGCAAGCCAGCACCCCTGCAGCGTTCGTGATTTGAGATCGCCTTTCTGCAAAGCTGGGAAGACAGCGCTTCAGCCCATATGTAACGAAGCCTATATGTAGAAGAGAACCTTTTCTCCAATTTGTGAGATTGTGCCCAGCTCTCTCAGAGCTGGGACTGTCCACCGTCCACGTATTAGCGCCTCCTTCTTGCCCTCTTTTCAAAGTTGCTCCTCCTAGCAGCTCCCATGCTTTTCCCTCAGCAGTCCTGTTCCAGCAGGTGTGAACAGCCCTCTGCCAAAGAAAAACCCAAGCGACACACAGAGAGTTGGAGAGTCAGCTTTATTTGGCTTTATTTCGCCAGCGGGCTCAGAGAGGCATATCTACCACCAAAATCTGAGCGCCCCTTTTTCGTTTTCTTTTAGTTTTACATCTTGTTGGGGGTTACAGTTAGCCAATGGCAAGTTTTCACAAAAGTCACCTCATTTACATAGTAGTCAGCCAATCAGAAGTATGACCCCAAATCACCTCATCAGCTGTGAGTATTAGTAGCTGCTCAATTTAGGAGTGGGATAGGCGAAACAGGAGGGTTTTGGTGGAACGCCCTGACAATACAAAGACCAGGTAGCTAGAACTTTGATAATGGCCACATCACCACTTGCAGGGACTCACATTTTTCTGTACTTTAAAAAAGACTGATACATAATATGTGTACACATTCCCAGGGTACATAGTGATGCTTTGGTATATATAATTATAGTGATCAGATCAGGGTAAATAGCACATCCATCACCTCAAACATTTATCATTTCTTTATGTTGGAAATATCCAAAATCCTCCTCCTAGCTGTTTGAAACTATATAATACGTTAACTGTTGTCAGCCTAGTAGTATAGAACACTAGAATTTATTCCTCGTACTTAGCTGTAATTTTGTATGCTTTAACACGTCTCTTCCTATCCCTCTCAGTTGCATTTTTTTTTTTTTTTTTTGACAAGAAACATCTTCCTTCAGAGTATGTGTCTGAGAATAGCAGCAGGGTAGTTCCCTTTTCCTCTGTTGTGTTTAGACTCCATGTATGCATTTACTTTCAAATGCATGAAAGCTCTTAGTCATTGCTGTTGTAGATACTTACACTGCTTTAATAAAACAGCACCTTAGTGGCAAAAGCATCCTTTTCTGATTTTCATATTTGTTGGCTCGGACTCAGGTTATCCTTAGGAACACCTGAACGGTTTGCTCTTTCAGCCACACCCAAGGAAGGTCTTGTCCACCCGACCTGCAGGACTGAAGACGAGCAGACAGGTGTGAGCAATGTGGGCGAGGCAGGGGTGACAGGTGGGCCCACGCTTCTTGCAGATGTCCTTCAAAAGCCTGAGCCCCACGGTGAAGCCCACCTGTAGCCTGTCCTTACAAGCTCCACAGCCACAGTTCCTTTCTTGGCAGATCGGTTGCCCTTCTTTGTAATCAGTTTCAAAGGTTTCCGGCTACCTCATCCTCTCCAGTTACCACGAGGTCTCTTTTAAAGATACTATCTCCAGCAAGGACTCAGCTGTCCACACCGAGTAGCTGCATGCTTCATTTAGCTTACAAAAATGGGTTTCTGAGATTTTTTTGCTGTTTATGGATATTTTGTAAATAGAATCCATTTAAATGCACCAGAGGAATTTTCTATTTAAATGAAGCCTCCCCGAAGCAAAGAACCCTTTTGCCATGTTGAAAATGCGAATTTATCTGTTCACAGCAACATGGCTAGATCGGATTTTCTCAGGGTGGCCTGGGGAGGGCAACATGCTGGGGGAGGATTATAGGAAGAGTAATGGAGGTGACACCAGGCTGGCTGCCTCGGTCTGTGTTCCCCGCAGTCTGTCGGAAAAGATGTCTCTTCTCAAACCCGGGTGGCAGGATTTGGATGTGAAGAATAAAATTTGCTGTGACATCAAATACACAATTCTGACAGCCCCCTACTCCTTGAAAAGATTCCCTGTTAGATGTTTAAGTCCTTTGGGGGGTTCCTTCTATCCTCTTATACAAGGAATGCTACCCTTGATGCAGTTAATCCGAAAGAGGATTTAAAGACTTGATTTCCCCGCCGGGGTTTCAGCTGTGTGAAGTCAACATTGGGTTCAAGTGTGTGATAACATTTGACATGGCTTACATGGTGAGTACACATTTTCAAGAGGGACTATTAAACCCAAGTGGATTAAAGATGGCTCCATTTTTTACAACTATTTCCTCACTTGGGGATTTTGTACTTGCCTGCCTTTACCATAAGGGAGCCACAGTTCTCCTCGACAATCGTTAACGTATCGTGAAACAAATTCTCAAGCTGTATTTTCATACATATTCATCTCCCCCTTCCAGGCTCAAACTGGACAACCAGAGATGGCCTTGCGGACTCAGGTGTCAGCCTGCCTCAGCCCCACCTGCCAGTGAGAGATGAGGATCCACGAGAGAGGGAGCGAGAGGAGGCCTTGCTCATTCCCGCACCTCGCACCCCTACCCGCCACACTCCACGAAGACTGACACACAGGTGCATACACCCCAACACACACGCGCACAGACACATACACACACAGACACACACCCCAACACAGACACACATATCCCAACACACACACCAACACACACACCCATACCACACACAGACCAATGCATTCACACACAGCAACACACAAGGCACCCCCACCACAACACACACACACACACACAAGAAAACCCACACACCCGACACATGCCGCTGACCACACACTCACACACACACACTCTCTCCAAGCACTGTGAGAAGGCCCACCAGGCCACCTAGCGCGTGCCTTTGGCTGGGGACCACTAAATGCAAGTCGCAGGCCTGGAAGTGCAGGCCAATTCTGCTAGGTCATTTGCTGAGGCAAGAGTGACTCTGGGTCAGTGACCTTCAAACTTTTTGTTCATGTACCCACCAATTTTTTTTTTTTTTTGTAAAACTATGCCTTGTAAAATTACTCCTGGCATATTTTTGTGTTGACATCTACAATTTTTCATATAAGTTTAAATAGTCATGAAGAATTTTCAACATATTATAAAGGTTGACATTATAAAATAAAACTGTTAAACCATTCTTTTGAATGATTTCAGTGCAATCATAGTGATTTGAAAATCGCCAATATCTACTTTCATGGATATATGATCAAATTATTCATAAATAGTTGGAAATTTTCCATTGTTCTCTTTTTTCTTTGTACATCTATTTTCATTTCATTCCTCACCCTGACATATATTCTGATTCTCATCCTAAAATCATGATCTTTTGTTGATCATTCTATCTTAGTTCTCTACCAAATAAATATGTTAACATTTTAAAATGTTAATATTCGGCCGGGCGCGGTGGCTCAAGCCTGTAATCCTAGCTCTCTGGGAGGCCGAGGTGGGCGGATCGTTTGAGCTCAGGAGTTCGAGACCAGCCTGAGCAAGAGCGAGACCCCATCTCTACTATAAATAGAAAGAAATTAATTGACCAACTAATATATATAGAAAAAAAAAAAATTAGCCGGGCATGGTGGCACATGCCTGTAGTCCCAGCTACTTGGGAGGCTGAGGCAGCAGGATTGCTTGAGCCCAGGAGTTTGAGGTTGCTGTGAGCTAAGCTGACGCCACGGCACTCACTCTAGCCTGGGCAATAAAGTGAGACTCTGTCTCAAAAAAAAAAAAAAAAAAAAATGTTAATATTCTAGTTACCATGAGGCTTAATTATTAAACTATTTTTTTCCTTTTCTGGATTACATTCTCATTACAATTGATCAAAACAATAATATGGTACACACTTTGATAAATGTAAATAAGAGATAAAATTAAAATTTAATTCAAAATATTTTCCTTAATGGAAGATTTTCTAAAAAATTATTAGTATAGGTATTTGTGAATGATCCTATGTAAGAATGAGAGACAGTTCAGCATTAATTCTGTTTCAGTTTTTTTCTCTGTATAAAAAAAAAAATAAAGAGTACCAAACATTGGTCATATGAAGGGATGGAAATGAAAGGAGTTGCAAATTCCCTTCAATTTTTCGAACTGTATCTGAGTAACATACAACAAAATTACGTGGTTATATAACAATTTAACATCAAAAATGATTTCTAATGCTCTATTAGCATAGATCCTTCTTCAGGTATGTTAGAAAATAAAAAGAATCCCACCTCCACCCCACCTCCTTCTCAATCCTTCCCTTAAATGATCTTGTAGGCACCTGGGAGATTTATATCCCTTGGAAACAACTTGTCAGACAAGATGGTGGAAGGGCAGGTTTGTGTGGGGTGGTGGCAAAGGGAAACCATACCTCCTCTACAGGCACATTTTAGGCAGATCCATTTTAGGAAAGGGTAATTAGGGAAATTGAGGATCTGGAAATAGATTCCCTTAAAATGCTTAGGTGTCTCTGTAGGCCTTGGATTCCCCCAGGAGTATGCATGCTGCTGTTCAAAGATTCCTCCAGGAGGTTTTCCATTTGAGATAGGTGAGGATTAGTCAGAAATAAGATTCAAACTACAAGATTGTTAACGTAGACATCTTGACTTGATGTGCCATTTAAAGCCATGAAAACAATAGCTACTATCTACTTAGCACATACCATATATGGCCTTGCAGAGTCTATCTAGGTCTGCCTGTGTCTGTGTACATCTCATATTGACATATTTAGTCTCATGCTGAGTCCAAAGTGAATTCAGAGCTTGTGTTGTCTGATGAACCGTTAGGGGCCCTAAGCCATGAAATTTGCAGATGAAAATTGACGTGATCTCATTTATATACATAGGCCAGGGAGGCCTGAGGAGAATTGATTCCCACTTATAACAGTTGTGTAAGAAAGGTGTTATTTCCATTTTTTAGATAGGAAATCGGAAGCACAGAGAAGTCAAGTCATTTGCCCAAGATCACACAGCAAGTAAGTAGTGGAGTAGGTATTTATACAAATTGGGCTTTTAATGTCATGGAATGCAATCTCAGCAGACCCTTTGAATAGTGAGTCTGAGACTCACCGGGTAGGAGATTAACTTGCCCTGATTCAGCTGCAACACCTGCTATAGCAGCTGTGCAAAGGAAGTCCACATGAGGAGGTTCCGAAGTTTAGTTTTTACATGTGAGGAAAGACAGGATTGCAAAGCAACTGATTTAAGATCATCCAATGACAACTAAATCAAGAACTTAATAATTGGTAATCATAAAGTACTAGGCACACTCATTCTGGAAGCAGTATAGAATAATGGCAAAGAATGAGGAATTTGGAATCATACTGCTTGGGTTCAAACCTCAGGTCCACCATTAACGAGCTCTAAGCTTGGCTACGGTACTTTTTTCTGTCTCAGTTTCCTTACTTTGAAAAATAGGGATAATGATTATACTCACCTCATAAGATAGTTATGAAAATTAAGTAACATAAGCAGAGATAAAGTGTTTGGAAGAGCACCTGGCTGGTATGTAGAAAGCACTCAATAAATGCAAGCTACTGATAGGAAAAAGTTATAAAAGATTTTTAAAAATTATTTTTAAAATTGTGGTAAAATACATAGCATAAAATTTACCACATTAACCATCTTTAAATCTACAATTCAGTGGCATTAAGTACATTCACGTTGTCATGCAATCATTCACACCATCCATCCACAGAACATTTTCCTCTTGCAAAATTAAAACTTTATACCAATTAAACAATAACTCCTATTCCCACCTTGCTCTTTCTGTACCTATGAATTTGACTACTCTAGGTACCTCATATAAGTGGAATTATATATACATTGTCCTTTAGTGACTAGCTCATTTCACTTATCACAATGTCTTCAAGGTTGATCCATGTTGTAGCATTCATTAGAATTTCCCTCCTTTTTAAGGCTGAATTTAAGATATTCCATTGTACGGATATACCACATTTGGCTTATCTATTCTTCTGTCAATGGACACTTGGGTTGCTTACACCTTTTGATTATTGTGAAATAATGCTGCTATGAACATGGGTGTACAAATATCTTTTTATGCCCCTGGTTTGAATTGTTTAGGGTGTAGATCTAGATGTGGAATTTCTGGATCATACGATAATTCTATTATTAATTTTCTAAGGAATCGCCATAGTGTTTTCCACAGTGACTGCACCATTATATTATACATTCCCACCATCAGTACACAAGGATTCTAATTTCTTCACATCCTATCTAACAATTGTTATTTATTTTTTAATTTTTTTTTTTTTTGAGACAGAGTCTCACTTTGTTGCCCAGGCTAGAGTGAGTGCTGTGGCATCAGCCTGGCTCACAGCAACCTCAATCTCCTGGGCTCAAGTGATCCTACTGCCTCAGCCTCCTGAGTAGCTGGGACTACAGGCATGTAGCACCATGCCTGGCTAATTTTTTGTATATATATTTTTAGTTGGTCAATTAATTTCTTTCTATTTTTAGTAGAGACAGGGTCTCACTCAGGCTGGTTTTGAACTCCTGACCTTGAGCAATCCGCCCGCCTCCCATAGTGCTAGGATTACAGACGTTAGTCACCACACCCGGCCTATTTTTTAATTTTTTAATAATAGACATTCTAATAGATGTGAAGTGGTATCTCATTGTGGTTTTTGATTTGCATTTTCCTAATGAGTAGTGATGTTGAACATCTTTTCATGTGTTATTGAATTTCTTCTTTGACCCATTGTTTGAGTGTGCTGTTTTATTTCTACAAATTTGTGAATTTTCCAATTTTATTTTTGTTATTGATTTCTAAGTTCGTCCTGTTGTGGTCAGAGAATATTATTTGTATGATATCTATCTTTTAAAATCTACTGAGACTTAATTTGCAACCTAACATATGGTATATCCTAGACAATGGCCCATGTGCACTTGATAAGAAAGTGTGTCCTGTTCTTAGGTACAGTATCTGTATGTGTCTATTAGATCTAATTGGTTTATAGTGTTATGTCCTCTGTTTCCTTTCTTATCTTCTGGCTGGTTGTTCTATCCATTATTGATAGTAAGATATTAAAATCTCCAACTATTACAGAACTATCTATTTCTCCCTTCAATCTGTCAATTTTTGCTTTATATATTTTGATGGGTTGTTATCAGGTATGTAAGTGCTTTTAATTGTTGTATCTTCTTGCTGCATTGAACCTTTTGCTAATATATACAATGTCTTTATTGTCTCTTATACCCTTTTTTTTGCTTTAAAGTTTGACTTAAGACTTTATTTGACTTAAAGTCTATTTTAGCTACCCTGCTTTCTTTTGGTTACTATTTGAATAAAATATCTTTTTCTATCCTTTTATTTGCAACATATTTGTATCTTTCGATCTAAAGTGGGTCTTTAGATACAATATATAATTGGATCTTGTCCATTTACATTTGAAGTAATTACTGAAAAGGAAGGACATACTTCTGTCATTTTGCTATTTGTCTTAAAGAATTTTTGATCCTCATTTCCTGCATTATCATCTTTGTAGAGGCTAAAGTAACTCCATTTTGGATGCTAATCTGTCATGTTGACTTCTGATTAACCCTAGGTTTGGGAAGTCTGTAAGATTTTCAGTTTATCTATTGTTCCTTGTGGAGGAGCACGTATTTACCATAAACTCTGCTGTTAGTTCAAAACATCCTTGATGTTATCACACAAATTATAGGCTATGAGGTACCTTGCAGTATTGCCCTTTCCTAAAATGTCACCCTGTAGAGCATGTGTACCCTTTTCCTATAATATATAAACCCGGGGTCTGGGGAGTAACAGCGCAGAGAACTACCTGTCTTGAGGCTTCTCAAGACCATGCTTCTGTCCATAAGTTTACCAATAAATCACTTCCTACTGACAAACTGGATTTATTTGCCTCATTTTTTTGGTTTCTTGGCTCCTTCTGCACTTGAAGATTGTTTTGCATATGTTGTTCTTTCATGAAACTGTCTTCTTTGTGTTTAGCTTATTTTTTTGTAGTGAACCATTTTAATTCTCTTCTCATTTCCATTTGTGTATATTCCATAGCTATTTTCTTTGTGGTTACCATGGGGATTACATTTAACATCCTAAAGTTATAACACTCTAATGTGAATTTATACCAGCTTAACTTTAATAATGTGCAAAAACTCAGTTCCTATATAGTTCTAGCCCCACCCCTGTTCAGTTATTGATGTCACAATATTACATCTTTATGTGTTGTATGTCCAAAAACATAGGCTAGTAACTGTGGGTTTTTTTCAATGCACTAGTCTCTCAAAACATATAGAAAACAAGAAACAAAGTTACAAACCAAAGTTAAAATAATACAAGCTTTTATAATTGTCCATGTCTTTACCTTTACCAGAGATTTTTATTTCTTCATACTCCTTCAGGTTACTGTCCAGCATCCTTTCATTTTAACTTGAGTGATTTCCTTCCTTGAAGGGGAGATCTAGTGGTAACAAATTTCCTCAGCTTTTGCTTATCCGGGAAAGATAATTTCAACAGATACAGGATTCTTGGTTGACATTTTTTTTCCTTCAATGCTTTGAATATATCAACCCAGTGCCTTCTGACCTCACAGGTTTCCGATGAGAAATCTACTGATCATAGTATTGGGGAAAAATACGATGAAAGCTGCCTTCCTCTCAGCTGTTTAGATGTTAATAATGTATCTTACTGTTTTTTACATAACAGGACATTTTCTGTAGTATCATGATGTCAGTTATGTTGTAGCATCATTTTGAGACCAATGATTCAGAGCTTAAGGAAAAAGGAATTGAATATTCTAAGCATGATAAGCTCCTTAAAATCCAACATGTATTACAGATTTTTCAAACTAGAAATGAAAAAGCCACTGAAGTATCCTACTGGTTTTAACTTCTAATAAGGTAACTATCGATCACTCTAACTCACAACCTACATAAGCAAAAAGCACTTTGGAGTCTTTTTTTTTTTTTTAAGAGTAAAGGGTTCTTGAGACTAAAAATGAGTACACTATTGTGAATTATGCCCAGCTGTGATAGATCCATGTCTTGCTATGATCTCATAAAAATCCATTGTTAGGGGATTCCAAGTGCCTATGTGAGTTCCTGGCTGGGCATAGGTTTTTGGTTTTTTTAGCTCAGGAAATTGGTGTTTAACGTTCTGAGAAGATTTGCTTACAGCTAGTTTGTTCCTTGATTTTTTTTTTTCTATTTGATTGTTAGTTTTTCTTTTCTTCTCTATAATTTTTTCTTTTTCTAATTTTTAAAATCATTTTCTTTATTCTATTAGTTATATATTTTTTTACTTTTTACTTCTTCTTTTTTTTTCTTCCTCATATGGTGGCCCCCTGTGTAGATATGTGGAGTCTGGGAGTCGTCCTCTATGTGATAGTCCCTCGGTCCTTGCCTGTTTGGGAAGAGGACTTGAAGGATCTGTGGGAGCCACACTCCCTGCACTTTGCATGGAGCATGAAGACCCTGAGCTCTACAGAGCCCTGTGCAGTGGTGCAGGAGATGGGCCAGCTGCTGACTCAAGCAGGTGCACTTGCGGGCCGAGCAACAGAACATGCTGCTGTGTGTGCGGGGCACGCCTGGCCCAGAGGGCTTCAGCAGAGCAGGATGGAGGTGTGCAAACCACGGTGGAGGCATCGAGGCATTGTCTTCCCAGGGCTCAATTGATGAAGGCATCTGGCTTATGAACGGAGCTGGCACCTCTGTGTCCTTCAAAAATCATGTGTCCAAAGTAATTTCCAAGCTTAAGTTTTAAAAGACAGCTGGAGCCACCTGAGAGACATGAGGGGAGGCCCAGCTGGTCCTAACTTCAGCCCAGCCCTCTGTTCTACCCAGGGAAGCCTCGGAGACTGGCCTGCCTTCCTGGGGCACTTCTCCCTTTTCTTCCATACTGGGAGGGGTAGCGGGGGTTCTTATAAATTGACTTCATTTCTTTCAAATCTTATAATAAAATTGACATTCCCAGAAGATGCACCACAGATACTCTGCTGTTTTGCGTGTTCCCTGCACAGACCTGTGGCTGTGCACACTCCAGTTTGAGAAGCATGTAGTAGAAAAACAAAAGGGAAAAAACGACTTTAAGAGAATGATCATGGTCCTCATCAAGAGCACAAAATTATTTTTATTTTTATTTTTTTGAGACAGAGTCTCTATTGCCCTGGCTAGAGTGCTGTGGCGTCAGCCTAGCTCACAGCAACCTCAAACTCCTAGGCTCAGGAGATCCTCCTGCCTCAGCCTCCCGAGTAGCTGGGACTACAGGCATGCGCCACCATGCCCGGCTAATTTTTTCTGTATATTTTTAGTTGGCCAATTAATTTCTTTCTATTTTTAGTAGAGATGGGGTCTTGCTCTTGCTCAGGTTGGTTTCGAACTCCCGACCTTGAGCGATCCTCCCACCTTAGCCTCCCAGAGCGCTAGGATTACAGGCGTGAGCCACCGCGCCCAGCCAAGAGAACAAAATTATTAAAAGTGGTACCTTCTATGAAGGGTTTTTATGAAGAGATGTTGGATGTGGTTCAGATTAGATAAGTCTCTGCATTACTGTTCTCCAGAGAAACAGAAACAGATCCAATAGGATATGTGTGAGTGAGTGTGTGTGTGTGTGTGTGAGTGTGTATGTGTGTGTGTATGGAGAGAGAGAGAGATACAGATATATAGATACAAGGTCAGATTTATCTTCGGAATTGGATCAGGCAATTATGGAGGGTGAGAAGTCCCTTGATCTGCAAGCTAGAGTACCAGGAAAGCCAGTGCTGTCATTTGGTCCAAGTCTAAACATCTGAGAACCAGGGGAGCTGATGCCGTAACTTCTACTCAAGGCCAAAGGCCTGACGGGGAATGTGGGAGGCCTGTGTGAGTCCTGAAATTCAAAGGCCAGAGACCCAGGAGCTCCGATGTCTAAGAGCAGGAGAAGATGGACATCCCAGCTCCAGAAGAGAGAGAGAATTCGTCCCTCCTCAACATTTTTCTTCTATTTAGACCTTCAGTGGATTGAATGATGCTTTCCACATTGGTGAGAGCAGATCTTCTCTATTCAGTCTACTGATTCAAAAGCTAATCTCTTCTGGAAACACCCTGGTAGACACACCCAGAAAAAATATTTTACCAGCTATTTGGGCTTTCCTTATCCCTGCCAAGCTTACATATAAAACTAACCCTCACAGGCTCTGAGCCTGCATTTCAGGGCAGAAATGAAGAAATGCTGTGTATCACCTTCCTACACAAACTTTACGAACATTTTCAGAAGAACCAGGGAGAACTTTAGGTCCTGTTGGCCTGTGTTAATTATAGCCAAGAAGTCCAAAACAAGATAACGATGTCCTGCGAATCAGACAGTGTTGGAGTCATAGACATGACTTACCCATGTGGGCCTTCAAGGTGACTTACCTGTGCTGCCAACTTCCGGACTGTACCGTGCAAGGCTTGGGCCTTTGCACTGTGTCATTTTCTCCTTTTTACACAGTGTCACAGAGCGATTCCTCTGAGAGGTCTGACCCAGGTATAGGGCATTCAGCCAACTTGAGGGCCCGAGGGGGGCTCCATGGTGAGCTAGACATCAGAGTGGTCCAAAGGAAGGATTTATGGCAAGAGAGCCTGGAAGGATGGGGTGGGGGGGGTGGCAGGAAAGCTGGCTTTTAAAAGGCAAGTTGCAGGTTCCCAAGTACTGGGTATTTTCATTTTAGGCAGTGAATTTTTGGTTTCAAAAGCCCATCAGGGAGCTTCTCTGTGGGTTCCTAAGAAGTCTAAGGAACGTCCAGGAGGACCTCTAGCCACCTTTTGGAAATTGGAAGGAAAGAAATATGTGCAGAGAGAAAAGGAGTTTTTAATGTAGAGGCTGTTTTTAATGTATCCTGGCTGCTGACCGGACTAACCTTCTGATCTGACCAGTTCTGTGCAACGTGAACCTGCACTTCACATGAACGAGGTGAGCTGTCACTCGGGCGTTTATAATGGTCACACCGGCCTTCCCCGTGTGGCTACTGAAGCCCTGCAGAGCAGCAACTGTGCAGCATCAGCCGAAGCTGGGTCCCTGGGAGGCAGACAGGATGTGCTGGTACTTGAGTTGGTAGTAAGTAGTCAGAGCAAGAAAAAAAGCCCCATTGAGTAATTTGGGTTCAACCCTGTGAGGTTAGTTTGCCTGTCTGCACTGCGAAGTCCAGGGCAGTCAGCGTGGCTGCATTCTTGAAGTGGTTCTGGATGAATAAATCAGTCATTAAGTACTGGTTGAGTAGGTAGCACATGGCAAAGTCTGAGCTGAGGCCAGGCACGGTGGCTCACGCCTGTAATCCTAGCACTCTGAGAGGCTGAGGCGGGAGGATCGCTCAAGGTCAGGAGTTCGAAATCAGCTCTGAGCAAGAGCGAGATCCCATCTCTACTAAAAATAGAAAGAAATTAATAGGCCAACTAAAAATATACAGAAAAAATTAGCTGGGCATGGTGGCGTATGCCTGTAGTCCCAGCTACTCGGAAGGCTGAGGCAGGAGGATCGCTTGAGCCCAGGAGTTTGAGGTTGCTGTGAGCTAGGCTGACACCAGGGCACTCTAGCTTGGCAACAGAGCAAAACTCTATCTCAAAAACAAACAAACAAACAAACAAAAACCGAACAAATAAAAAAGTCTGAGCTGAGTGCTGCTGGCTGGATAAATTAAAAATAGATTACTTAGCCTTTGCTTACAGGGAAGGAGGCTCTAGTCGAGCTAGGACTGCACATAAATGTTTGAGACAATAGTTGTGCAGGACTGGAGGTAGTGAGTGACCCCATGAACATCACTGCACGGCAGGGTTAGAGTAAAGAGAAGGCAGGGCCACCGGGTCTGCCAGGAACGCTTTGGGGAAAGGAATATTGGCCTGTATCTGGGAGAATCAGCAAATGTGCCCAAAGGTAGAAAGCCAGTACTCCAGGATAGCCTTGGGGCAGGGTGGGTGGGACTCAGCCCATAGCATGTTCAGGGCCTGAGGATGCCGAAGCTCTTGGACTTCGCACAGTTCTTGTGCCTCCGCCTGCTGGAGCACTGGGTGTGCCCAGGTCTCCTGAGTTGTGTCATGGTAACTCTGAGGTCTCAAAGCTCCTGCCCTGTGAGTCACCCATCCCAGCACGACAGCTACAGTCACTGCTATCAGAACAGATCCCAAGGGGCAGGCTGGGAGGTGTTGGATTTGAGAGGGAGGACTTATGCAGAAGGAAGTAAATATAATAAATGAAAGTTTTGCTCTCATCTGGATCTGGCCAGAGAGCATACCTTGCCTTGCAACACGGCGCTGTCTCTGCAGGATTACGAAAGGGAAGGGGGATGGGTGCAAGGCACTACTCTTCAGTGCATCGTTTTTAGTCTTGTCTTTTACTTTCAAAGGAAGCTGTCTCTCTGACACTCTGCTCTTTCTGACCTAGGTCCTATATTTAAAGGCTCTCCATAAAATAAATCAGCCAAGTTATCACTCTATGGAGAAAGTGCCGGTGAGAGCCAGAGAGATGAAGGGAGCACTTGTCAGAATGGGATGCGATGTTAGAGCCAGCTTAGATCTTAGAGCTGTGCTGTACAGTTAATGAAATATTAACGAATCAATTTAATTTCAGATTAAGTCATCTGCTGCTCAGCCACCTTGTAAAGACACATGTGGTGAGTGTTACCTTGAGGGACAGTGCAGATCAGGACATTTCCATTCCTGCAGAAAGTTCTGTTGGGAGGCGCTGCCTCTCTCTGGGTGGAAAAACTGGGGCACAGTGGACCAGGGCTGGGACTCGAGGCTCAGTGCTTTCAGTTTATCAAGCAAAGCCCACCAGCAGACAAGGAGTCAGACCATACATATCAGCAGCAAGGAGACGGCTGTAAGGAAAAATGAGCTCCCCTTGATTTTAGAAGAAAAAGATCTCTAAATCTTGGAGATGATTCCTGAGAGCTGAGGAAAGAGGAGAAGCAGTTTGTTTGTTTTTAATTAGCCACCTCCCTTGCTTTTTTTTTTTTTTTTTCCAAGAGGAGGAGAGTCACTGAGAGGCCACAGGGCAAGCTGGAGGGCCCACGTCAGGGTCAGCAGAGGGGCTGGCGAAAGAGTCTGAGCCAGGCAGGGTTGAGACTTTGATCCTCACTGATCGTCACTCTGCAATGGCTATGCTCTCTCCTGGGGACGCCCACAGCCCCTGCTTGGCATGTGTGGCAACACACACACGCACACACACACAGATCCTGGGCGTGCACACCTCCAGCTGAGCCCTGGCTTGTGTTGGCGGTTCCCTCTGTCTGAACTCTGAAGTTGTGAGAACCCTTGAGTCAGCTGTGTGAGGAGTGCATATGGGCTCCAACGACACCCTCAACCGCCGCCCCAGTCTTCCTGTAGTTTGTCCCTGGCTTCTGTTGGGGTCTCAGAGAAGCAGGGGCTGTG
Organism: Mirza zaza; assembly: GCA_008750895.1. Lineage (NCBI taxonomy): Eukaryota > Metazoa > Chordata > Mammalia > Primates > Cheirogaleidae > Mirza > Mirza zaza. Next base: position 71,459 of record VSMD01110441.1, on the reverse strand, counting down.
AGTTGTCCAGATACTGGAATAGCCAGAGTGCAGCACCCTCTCCCTGCCTGCGAAAGGCCAGCTTGCGTCCAGACACCAGGGATGCAGAGAGGAATGAGATCCTCCCTGCTCTCCAGGGCCACCTCTCCTAATGAGGGACAGGGGTGTACGAACTCATTGTGATCACGGGTATTCGTGATGCATTCATCCACTCGTTCCTCTATGCAGCAAACATCTTTGGAGCTCCTGCTACGTGCCCAGCACTATGCCAGGGGCTGGGACTTTAATTTTTAGCGAGACCTGCTTCTTTCTTTAAGAAACTTGCATCTAAAAGGGAAGCAGACAGTACCCAAGCAATTACCCCACAGTGCCATAATCTGGGCGAACGCGGGGGCTGCAGGAACCGTGGGGAGGGCAAATAACCTGGCTTTGGAGGCTCCGGAGACATAGTGGTGGCTCAAACGGGGGTCAGCTCTCCCCAGGGAGGGTGTGAGGAAGGCTTCTGAGAACGGGGTGGGAGGCTGGGGCTGAATCTTGGAGGATGGAGAGGGAGCGGCGTGTGCAGGGCAAGGAATGAAGAAGCAGATTGGTGGCGTTTGGCGGCGAGGTGGGAGGATGGGGCTGGAGGGACAGGGAGGTACCAGATTGTGGTGAGCCCGGCCTGCTTTGCTAAGGATTGCAATTTGATTCAGGAGACGCAGGGAGGTTTAAAGCATGAGAGTAGCATGAACCCCCACCCCCACCCCGTGGGGACGCAGAGGGGCTGGCGTGGGGAGACCTGCGAGAGGCGGTGGCAGGAACCACGTGAGATTGTATGTGGCATGTGTTGGGGGTGTCTATGACGATGCTGTGACTTTTACACTGGGGCTGTTGTGTGACTAATGGCGAGGAGGATGGCAGAGGGGACACTCAGGGTCGCTGTGATGAGGCATAACCCCATGGAGGAAGTAGCTCACCTTCGAGAGCACCACGTGCTTCAGTATAATTCCATATGACTTTTCTACAGAACATTTATTTATTCAATAACCACCCCCACCACCTCATTTTCCTTTAAACTCCAGAGGCCTAGGATTGAATTACTCAGTCTTCAGTCTGTGACACGTTCACAGCCCCGAGAAGACTCACTTTAATTCCCAGTTCCAGCTCCAGCCACCTCCTCCACGGCCAGCCACGTTTCATGTTGCACGTGTGTATCTTGTGAGATATGCTGGCTTTTTTGCATGCATTTCAAATGGATGGGGACGGTGTTCTGTTAGAGAACGCATCCCTGCCTTTGGCTGACGCCGGGTCTAGCTTGCTTGGTGTGCTCATCTTGTCTGCTATTCCGGATGGCTGTGCGGGGTCCCAGGTGCTCCCTGCCTTTGTCCCGGTCACTCCACCGAGGCTGGCAAAGGAGCATCTTGCCACTCCTCCTGGGCCAGGGCCAGGTGCGGGAGGATATGCAGGGATGGTGCTCAGGCAGACTGGCTGCTTGTGGCAGGCCCCCGTCCTCCTCATACGAGCAGGAGGGGCTTGAGCCTCCCAACAAACCAGACGTGGCAGCGCCGTCCTGCTCCCCTGCCTGCCCATCGGATGGCAGCTGCGCAGTGGACGTGTGTCACTGTGCGTTTGTATTTCTCCAATAACTAGTGAGTCTGAACACCTTCCACATGTGGGTTGTATTTTTGAGAATTCTTTTACCTGTTCTTTTGGGGTTCCTGTTTCTTTTGGTTTTTTGAATTTATATGAGCATTTGCATATTCAAGATATTAGTCTCGCCTTGTTAATTTTAGCCATGAGAAGAAAAATAACGTCTCCATCTGTCATCAGTGTCTTAGCTGTGTCCATGGTGTCCTTTGCCGAACAGAAGTTTTTCATTTTCCTGTAAGTCATTAAATCTCTCTGTCTCTCCCTCCCTTGCCTTATGGTTTGTGCTTTTTAAGTTTGATTTCAGAAGTCCTTCCTCATTCCTAGGTAACAAACCTATATATAGTTTTCCTGTTAACTTTATGGTTTTACTGTTTGCCCGAAGGCCTTTAATCCATTGGGAATTCAATTATGATCACCGTTCTCATTGTCATTGTGTGACTATGTTATTACATCAAGTACACAGCATATACTATGTTTCACGCATCGTTGTAAATGCTTTTAACTATTAACTCTTTAAAATTTCACAGCCATGATGAGGGAGAGACCATTTTTATCATTATCATCTCTACTGCAGAAGGGGATGAAACCCAGAGATGCTAAGTGAGCCCCCCCTCCCAGGACCCACTACGGGCAACACACACCTGTAAGCACCATTGCCCCCCCCAAAGGGCCCACTGCATGCTGGACTACCACTGGCGTCCGTGCCGCTTGCAGAGTGCTGGGGCTGAGGCAGGCGTTGCTCAGGTGTGCAGGGAAATACAGGTCTAGGGACTCTGACGACATGCCATCATGGAGAACTACAAGGCATATATTGAGGTCTGGCCTGGCCTGGGGTTGGAGAAATCTTCCTTATATGAAGCTGAACTGAAATCTGAAGATCAGGGAAGTTAACTGTGGGGGAGTGGGGAGGTAAAGAACCTTCTAGAAGGAGGAAAGACTGTATACTAAAGTCCCAATGTGGGAACAATATGAGCCCTGAAAGGCAGCATTGTTGTGGAGCAAATTCTGTGAGGGCCACGGCCTTGCAGGTTTGTATTCTAGAAGCAATGAAGGTCTTTCTGGCTACAGTGAAGACACGGATTGCACAGTAGCTAGAGGGAGTTGGGAGGCCCGTTGGGCCATTGCAAAGGTTCAGGGGAGGAAGATTGTGGCTTTCGGCCCGAAGCGAGCACCCCTGGAGTTGCGGTTCTCATTAGCTTGCTGCACCCTGGTGTGGCTGATCCACTGGTGGGGGGCGAAGCAAGAGCTGCATTTCTAGTAGGAAGAGTTCTCCTTGCCAAAGGGGATCACACACATGCTCCCCAGCTGAGCTCAGGAACGTAAACTCAGATCGGCCTAATAGGGTGAGGCTGTCCCTTGGGAAGCAACATGCAGAAGAGTTGTGCCAGACTGTATTCCAAACCCCCTGGAGGCAGAAGGCCTGGCAGCAGCGTTCTTCAGCCACCTCAGCCTGCCGTGTGGACTGCTGAGGCTTCACGCCTCCCCTCGGTGACACAGCGGGGACATTGGCATGGTGGAGGGGTTGGGGGAGGGAGGAAATGCAGGGGAGTCACCTCCTGCCAGAGAAAATGGGGAGGGGACATAAAATCTCAGCTGACTATATTCTAACCATATTCCAGATGTTTAAATCCTTACTGACAATTTAAAAACAAACCAGGGCTTTGGATTTGGGGATAAAGCTAAGCCAAACACCTACATGCCCATGGAGGTGGTAAGGTGGTAAATGATGAACTCAAATCAAGATCTCTTAAAAATTCTGAGATCTGCAACTGCTTTTTGTTTATGTGTCTGATGGGTTGATTGGTTTTTCTTGATAACACTTACTGAGTACTTAGCATGAGCCAGACACTGAGCTCAGAATGCTGTCTTTAGTTCTCATAGCCTACTCTGAAAGGTCGGTTTGACCATAATGCTGACCCTAACGCCTTTAATTTAATGTTTAAAAAATGAGTTGAAAGACTGAGTTCACAGAGTAATGATTCTTATTACCTGCCAGTCTCCCTGGGGTGCGGGGAGACGTGAAGACGGTGACAGTGCATGGGCTCACGTAGAGCTCCCAGCTATGGGAGAGAGTCCGTGTGTCCCCAGCGAGCCCAGGAGCAGTGCTGCAGACACAGGGACAAATTTGGTATTGCAGGGAGTGAGGGTCCCCAAGGTGGCCTGTAGAGGTGACATCTCTGAGTGGAAGGCTGGTGTGCTGGTGCCCCCACGAGAGCTTAGTTTTAGGCCAGGCACTTGGGAGGGTGCTGGAGGGAGAGGTTGCTTGGGGGCCCTGGAGCTAAGGAAGGAGGGCACGGAGTGAAGTTGCTGAAGAAGACCAGGGAGGGTCTTGCTCAGCTTCTGTCCCAGGGGTTTACTGATGGAGAGACGGTCTGATCGAGCTTCTCCTTCCCACTCTCATCAGCCTCCCCAGACACCGACCAAAGCCAAGATGCTCACCTCTTGGCGTAGGGGCATCTGCAGGGTGGGTCTAAAAAGGGTCAAGCAGACCTCTCTTCATTCTATCCCAATAATTACTTGCAAATGCCAATGGGCCTTTAGGAGAAGCGTCAAGATTAGAAGATGCTAACTTTGCCAGCATTTCCTCAGAAATAGCTCCCTGTGATTTTACGGGGAGGTGGTGGAGGAAGCAGTGGAGGCACCGACCCCCTGCCCCCAGCTGCTGCGCCAGCCTGCACCAGGGAGCCAGAGGGAAACCACACGCACGAGTCAAACACGTTCGTGTTTCCAAACATTCTCCAGGGAGGGCTCGTCCCCCGTGGATCTCGAGTGTGAACTGCACGCTACACGCAGGCTGAAGTGAGCTCCACTTACTCAGCGCTGACTCTTCCTCCGGCCTCTGCGGGTCGCCCACCCTGAGTTCAGAGAAGCCGTGGATGCTAAGGCTCTGTGACTCCCCTTCTGACAGCCCCCTGCAGCCGGTGCGGGCCACCACTTCAGCATCCGTGTCCTTTCCTGAAAAGGGGAGGAGCCCCCGACTTCGTAAATAGCAAAAGCCACCCACTCGCTTGCTCATGTGCACCTTCTGTAACCAGAACAATTTTTGGTAAAAAGACTTCACCACGATAACAGCAACAAAAAATAGAACAGGAGGAGAAGATGAAGGGCAGAGGAGGGCAAGACCCCCCTCCCTCTCCAGAAAACCTGTGCACACATCTGGGAGCCCAGGCTGCTGCGCACAGAGTACCTGGGTGTTTACATCTGCCCAGTGCTGCGCTCATGACAGATTAGTCAGCCTGCAGGCTCTCAACGACAGTTTGTAGGTGGTCTTGTAAAGGAAAGCAAATATTTAAGGCTTTTCTCCTTCCCTCTCCCTGACTGTTTATGTGGAGAGAGAGGTACCAGTTACTCCTGATAAGAGCAGACAACAGCCGGGAGCAGCCGCCCAGCACGTGCCGACGCCTCTGTGTGTGCAGCCCCGACCCACGGCAGCGAGTGCGCTGAGCTCCCTGTCCCCCCGGGGGAGAAGGTCCCCAAGTAAGCGTGGAAAAAATATCTGAAAACATTGAAGTAGATCGCTTCGATGTCAGAGCATTTGGGGGAAACGTCTATGAAATCAGCGTAGGCCAGATGTCTTTATAGGTGCATGCTAAGAAAATCAGGATGGAACAGATGGCGTGGATCTACACACCTTGCATGTCTAGAGATGCTCGGGTGATTAAACCTAAGCGGTTTCGGATATCTGTGTTACACATACCTTGAAAACGAAAAGCCGACCGATGATATGGTCCATGTTGTAGGTTTGCCTATGTGGCCATCATCATTAAAAAAAAGTCTATCAAGCACTTATGGAAAATTGGATTCCTTACTGTACAAAGTACATAGCCCTCTTGAGGAATTTATGATCCAGGGAAAACAGTGTTGCCAGCAAGGGAATTAAAGACTATATCATCAGTAGTAACAACTGAGATTTGTACATGGTTTTACAAGGTACAAAGTGCTCTCACAATCACTATGTAATATGATTTTCACCAAAGTCCCGAGAAGGTTAAGTGTCTAGCGAAAGGTCGCACAGTCATTGATAGCTAGGCAAGTTCATGACCAGGGTTTGGTCCGTTCTCTCCTGTCCCGAGCGCCGACATCTGCAGTCCCAGAACTGGGCAGGGAGAGCACTACTTGGACTATTCCTCCTTGGAGTTGTATCTATAGGGGGAGGGGGTGGGAGGAGGAGAATATGCTAGAAGGTGGGTGGGCAGTGTCAGCAGAGAAACTAGAGGCAGCAGCCAGAGCTGGGCCAGGCCCGGCACCAGGAAGCTGACATCGCTTCACCTCATGTGTCTCTCTTCAAACTTTTAGTGCCTCAGCTCCACAGGTGGGACAGAGCTCGGGGAGCCTGCAGATGTGTCTGAGCTCATGTCATTAGTAAGTCACAGCCAGACCCCAGCCCACTGGCCTCCTCTGAAGCCTGCGTTCCCACCCATGCCACGGGCTGTTTCCCAGGGGCCAGCCACTTGGGGAAAGATGTGAAGACAGAGGTGAGTTCATAGGTTGGGGACAAAAATAGGAATCCAAGTTGAAAGTCTCTGAGGTTGAAATTTATGTACAGTGAGTGACATTCCAACACTGGGAAATGATTTTAAAACCTGCCAGCAATGGTGAGACTGCATTCCTCTGTAATAAGAAGCATGAAAGGAAAAGGATTTGAATCTCAGCAGTGCCACTTATATCAGTTTCCTGTGGTGATCCTCAGTCTCCTCATCTGTGAAATGGGATAACAAAACCTTTTTTTATGGCATGATAAAGCTAAAATCAGATAACGTGTTTTAAAGTGCCCTGTCAGCTGCAAACTGTTAAACAGAGATGAAGTAGTTTTCTTACTTTAACACTTGAAATTTAATGTCGGTATTTGATACCAGCTTAAATGTTTCACATTTTTTTTCAGAAGCCTGCTGAGAGCTAAACCTGGAGTCTCACAGAGCAGAGACAGCTGCGAAAGTCCCTTTCCTGCAGCTCCTCTTTGTCTACCTGGGGTGTGTGAGGTCCGTGCTGGTGAGATGGCCACGCTGCCTGGGGACCATCTTGAGTCCTTACAGAGTCCAAGTCATTTTCCGTGATTGATTTGCTTAAAATAAACAAACAAAGGGCTTTATTGCTTCCCATTTATTCTGGGAATGGCCACTGCGTGAGGCATTCCTGGATTTATATTTATTGGAACTTTCCGGAAATAGCCATACTGTTGTCCTCTTTTAAAGAATACTTTGTGTGTAGAAAGTCACAAACTGGGTGTTGAGGGCAGAAATATGCACTGTCTGCTTTACCTTCAGGCCCAAACCAGGCCCTGTGTGGCATTTCCAAGGAAGGCGTGCAGGGCCCCCTGAAGTTTCTCAGCAGAAGCAGCGTCCCCTGCTGTCACCAAGCTCCTGTGCAATGCAGTGTAGTGTCTGCCTGAAGGAGAGCACTTCCAAACTGCCCAGGAAATAGCGTTTTCCAGAAATGAGCTGGCAGGAAAGCCACGGGGCTGCTCTTCAACATGCCGGGGGTGTGGGGAGGAGGCTGGCTGGGAGAGGGAAGGACGGTTGCTGTCTTTGGATCCTTGTGACAAGCGCAAGTGTGCTCCACCCACTGGGCTCAAAGGCCATGTGCCTTGCTAGCCCTCCCCTGGGCGGGGGCCGGAGATGGGGTTGGGGGCCAGGAGGTAAGAGGCAACAAAGGAGCATAAGACTCGACTCTCGGTATCCAGGAATTCACCCAGGAAGGCAGAAACGACATGAACAGAAATAAAGGAATGAATAAATGAATACATAAAGGATTTCCTTTTTCCCAGAAAAGCAACAAGGAAGACTCAATACTTGTACAGGGCTTTAACATGTACAAATTCAGACTCATTTCATCTTTGTAGCCTTTTAGGGGAGCTCCCTTGACTTGCTTTTATACAGGAGAACAGCAGGGCTCAAGTTCACATACCTGGAGGCTGTGGGGCTGGGACCCTATGCTCTGTCTTATAAACCAGCCCCTGGGGTGGGGGTGGGGGGTAGTCACAGGGCTGGGGATCCAAGCTGCCACAGCTGACTGGGTCCTGAGGAGAGGCCTTCCTGGGCTGGAGGAGGAGGGTTGGGGTGGAGGGTCTGTGGGCTCCGAGACTGCCTCACTACCTGGGGCAGGGGCAGGGGCGGTGGGAGAGCCATGTGTGGGGGGGTGCCCACCCACCTTAGGGGCTCAGGTAGACTTGGCCTGTGGTGGCTTCCACCTCTCCTGTTTCTCCCGGTTGTGAGAAGCTGGGTGGGAGGATCAAATCACACTGTCCACCAGGAAGCCAAATCTCAAAGAGAAAGAAAGGGGAACTCCAGACATCCATACCGAGAACGTCAGGGCAAATGGCCCAGGTGAGATGGCAATAGAAAGAGCCATTGTGCATGTAGCCGGTAGGCAGAGGCCCCAAGCACTGGGGGTTATATAGTGAAGGGAGGAATGAAACAGCCTCACACAGACACAGAACGCATCGCTCAGAAGTCCTTTCAATCTAAGCTGGGCTACCGTGTCATGTTGTCTGAGACCCCCAAGGCCACACAAAACTGCTTAACTTGAGGACCTGCTGCGGCTACCCGCGTGCAGGTGAGGGACCCGGCCTGCTGCGGTGCTCTCGGGCCGGGTCTGCTCAGGAGCCGCTCGTTGGAGCAAGGGAAAGACATTTCTCAAAAGCTGCCTCTTTTTGTCCCCTCCTTCTCTCATTATTCCTAGAAATGACAGCAATCATTGCCTATTTTGCAAAAGGGTCACACAGCCGCTTAATTTGCAAATATTAACAAGGGACAGCGGGACAGGGGAAGCAGGAGCTCAGTATTTGCAACAGGACACTGGACACTGTGGAGGTCTCGTGAGAGACGGTCGGGCTCCACGGGCCCAGATGGCTCTTCTGATTCCCTGTGGTTCAGGAACAAACCACCTAAAACTTGGTGGCTTAAAAAGCCAACATTATGTTGCTCGCAAATCTGCAATTCAATCAGGGTTCAGCGAGGTGGCTTGTCTCTGCTCTACGGGTGGAGGCTGAGGGTGACTGGCGCTGGGCTGCAGTCATCTGAGGGTTCACTCTTTCGGCACGTCTGGAGGCTGTTGGTGGGCCCCCGCTTGGGCCATCAGCCAGAACAGTTAGAGGTGGCCCTGCATGTGGCTGCTGGGCTATCTCACACTGTGACGGCGAGATTCTAGGAGACAGGGAATGACAGCTACCAGCGTCTTAAGGCCTGGGCATCCCCCTCCGCTGTGCTCCAGGGGTCCAGGAGCCTCACAGAGTCCGGACTCGAGAGGAGGGTCACATGTAGACCCTTACGCTCAGTGGGAGGGGTGTTAGAGATATCGGGTGGTGTTTCATAACAGCAATGGTGGTTTAGCTCCCAATCATAGAATCACAGAGCTTTCTTCTTGGAAGCCACTGAGATCATTTATAATGGCCCCTCACATTCGGCAGGACCCTCAGAGGTTAGCTGTGGTCCGTCCTGGATTGGAAGGTGGTGTGATCTTCACAAAGCCACCCTACACCAAGGAGGACCCGGAGGCATCAGAAACATACACAAGAAAATGCAAAAAGGTCTTCCATGCGAGACCCTCAGGCCCCTGGCTAGGTCCCTGGCAGGTGCATGCAAAGAGGCTGTCACATATTCAGTGCCCTTCAGGATGGGACATGTGCAGTGTAGGAGCTGTTAGAAGTGTAGCCCCCAGCACCCCTGGCCATGCAAACTGGTAGCCAGTAGCAAACTGGTAGCCTGTCTGAGCGGTACTGTCTCGGGAGTTGACTCCATTTCTTCGGCTTATTGCCACCATCACCAATGACATCCTCGTTTTCATCTTCTTACACTTGACAGTATCTCTACATGTCTCAGCACCTCAGCTGGCACTTTGGTTTCATGTATGAGTGTGCCCACATGCGTGTGTATGTGCGCATGAAACCCGTCCCCGCCACTGGAAAGCGAGCTTCATGAGGACCAGCCTGTGAGTGCTTCTCTCGTCACTGTTAGCCCAGGAATGAGCAAAGAACTTGCTGTCCCCTAGCCTGGAAGAGTGACTGCACTCCTTCGGTGTCCAACAGATAGTTTTGAGGGAATAAATGAATCACCGTCATCATCTCCTCGTGACTTTTTGTTTATCTCCAACCACATGTCTCTTGAATCTTATACTTTCTCTTAGTCTTTTTTTTTTTTTCTGCTAAGAAAACAGAAGTTGCTAAAACATTTGATAAGCAGTGGAGAGTCTGCTTCCTTTTTTCTCTGCCAAGCAAACAAGTGACGAGACCTTTCCCTGTTTTTGGCTTTGATGGGAAGAAGTGTTGAATGAGCTCTTCTCTCTAAGTTTACTTCTAGTTCTAAAATATTATCATATAAATGCAACTTTGGCTACCTATGCCAAAAATTTCCTGTGCAAATTCAGATGACTTCATGAGTCTGTATTAGTTTTAACAGGCTTAAGAATGAGGGAAAATTGTATTATTTGGTAGGCCTTCAGTTTAGAATCACGACATAGCAGGGAAGCAACTTTCTTAAAACCAGTATCCTAGCATGTGCTGCATCTTAACATGGATTCGTCATTCAGCTTACGTTGTGAGGAAAAACGAAAGGAAAGGGAAATTCTATTCTTGGTGGATTTAACAGTTAGTAGAGGGAGGGATCGTGCCTGGGAATGACCCTCCTTTCTTTGGCTTCTGTGGGTCTTGTCACTGACTATAAGTTGTCAGTTCTGTCTCAGAAGGCCTCTAGCCTTCCTTTTCTGTTCCAAGGGCCAAACACACAGCTGGACACCCAGTAGATTTTACAGTGTTGAGTCTCTTTGCTGCTCCCTCCGCCCTTTCCCTCATTCCTGTGCTGGAAGACACCTGGCTGACACGGGCAGCCCACCGCGCAGTCTCCTCGGCGTCCACAGCCCACAGGCTGCAGCTGAAACTCAATGTGGCGCCAACCCTGTTTCCCGCCACTCACATTCACCCAGCCCCACAATTTTCCTCTCCATCCTAGCGCTGTATCCTTTCCCTTGTGATGAAAACCCACCTCCATTTCTTTAACAAATATCTACTAGGGCGGGTATTGCATACAGGAGGCTGACAAGAAAAAAAACCATAAGTGAAATATGTAATTAAACACAAATTAACTGTCTCCTCCTATAGTGGTTTAAAATGCCAGCTCTGCTGTTAAGAATGTGGCTTCCGATCCAGTCCTAACCCTGGCTGAGTGATTTTGCGCAAGTGACTTAATCCTGCTTTTGCCTTGGGCGCCCCACTTGTGACGCAAGGATAATCATAAATATTTACCAAATTCTTACTAAGATCTAGGCACCCTTCCAAGTGCTTAGGAGTAGTAACACATTTAATTGCTATGACCAGCTGATGACAAAGGTACTGATGCTATTCCCATTTTGTGGATGAGGACATCGAAGGATAAGAAACGTGTGACCACGTTACTTGCGGCAGGTCATCCACCCAGTGAGGGATGGAGGCAAGCTGGGGTGCTGGAGCACTGGGCAGTGGTGACGCCCAGTCTTGCTACCCAGCACCGCCTCCCAAGGAGGAGGAAACTCCTGTACCGTTGTTGGGGGCCAGGGGAGCTACTGCGCGTGAAGCACATAGAATGGCGACTGTCACATGGTAGACGCCAGGAATCGTGAGCTGTTGTTGGTAAGTTCTATGCTCCCTTGAAGCCTTGTTCAGGTCTGCCTGCATCCTGAAGCTGTCCTTTGTCCCCATGCATGATGACATCACCTCTACCCAAACCCTTTAGCTCTGATTTTCTGCCCCCACCTTTTTTTTTTTTTTTGCATTGGAGGTCATTACTTTTATTCTTAGTCATCTTCTTGTACTCATGACTAATGTCTTTCCATCTAAATTCAAGTTGCAGGTATGAGAGGGGTGGGAAAAAGACCTCCCTGCTACCACTCTCACTCCCAGCATTCAATACTTCATTTCTAGGCACCAAGTGTGGTTTTCCCACACCAAGCAATTCTGTAGGTCTCTGTAGACACCAACCAGGTGTCCTACTATTCACTCCAATGGTGACAGTATCTCCCTGGATTTCATGCAGACCCCACAGTTTAGGGCTCAGTTCCATGAGGCTGCCCACTCCCCGGCCCTCCACTCAGACACTAGCCACAAGTCTGGTTATCAGTGGGCTTCTGACCAACTGGCTATACATTAGAGGTTCCTATGACCCCCTTCCCAGGTAATTTGCTAGAACAATTCATGGAACAATGTTTACAGATTACACTACAAGTTTATTTGAAAGAATACAATCCAGGAACAGCCAGATGGAAGAGATGCATAAGGCAAGGTCTGGGGGAGGGATGCGGTGCTTTCAAACCTCCTCCAGGTGTGCTACCAACGTGGAAGCTCTCTGAGCCTCATCTTTTGGGTTTTTATAGAAGTTTCATTATGTAGGCATGATTGATTAACTCATTCACTATTGGTGATTAGCTTCATTTCCAGCCTCTTTCTCCTCCCCAGAGGGTAGGGGGTAAGGATGAAAGTTTCAGCCCTCTAATCACAAGGTTGGTTTCCCTGGCAATCAGCCCTCTATCCTTAGGGGCTCTCCAAAAGTCACCTCACTGGCCAGGCTCAGTGGCTCATGCCTGTAGTCCCAGCTAGTAGGGAGGCTGAACCAAGATCACTTGAGCCCAGGAGTTCAAGGTTACAGTGAGCTGTGATCACACCACTGCATTCCAGCCTGGACAACAGAGTGAGATGCTGTCTCTGAAAAAAAAAAAAAAAAGTCACCTCATTAACATAAACTCAAGCAGGGTTGCAGGCACTTGTTATGGGTAAGAAAAAAATGCTCCATTCACCTATATTGCTTTTGTCTCTTAGGAAATTCCAAGGGCCTTAGGAGCTCTGTGCTGGGAATGGCAATGAAGGCCAAATACATATTTTTCATTGTAAATCACAATATCACTAGGTGTTTTAAAATATAATGTATAATTAGGGAATTTGAGGTAGAGCAAATCTAACAGATTAGGAGATGACCACTATTGAACATGTAAAGGAAAACAAAAATCTCAGGACTCCCCCCATACCCCAATTCCTTATGCAAAAGGAAAGGTCAAGCCTAGAGGCTGAGTCATGCAACAGCCCCTTCTGAATGAACAGCTGCTACTGACATTATGCATTAGCCAAGTGCCCACAGAAAGGTGCAACACCTCAGGCATCTACAAGGACTGCTCCCACAGATCACTGACAAGGAAATTCCTCTGCCTCCCATAAACAAGGACATGAAAAATGTAATTTTAGGTCTATGGGCTAGGTTTAGCTCCTAAAATTAAAGTCTGTTCAACTCCATGCTAATAACGTTGATTACAAGTTTATCTCCCCAGGTGCAGAACAGAAACAAGACAAGATCAATCATTCTTCCAAATACCCAGGGACATCTATATAACGGATTCTTCCTTCACTCCCTTTTTCTCTTCAAACATTCACCTTATCTTATGTAAAATGTGTATTTCCTGAGCCTCACAAGAATGTGACCATTTGCCCCACTGCCTAAGCCCCGTCCTCCCCTTTCTTTCTGATTTCCCTGTCCCCTCAAACACTGAAGTCCCTACATTCCTCTTCAGAAGAAATAGTCACAGATGTGTCTGTGACTTGTGCTTTTCCCAGGTGCATCCTTGAACTTTGACTCAATAGACCTCCATTGATTGAGGTCTTTGCCTCAGTCACTTACTTTAGGTTGTCAAACAGTTTACTACTTGCGACTCCTAAGAGGAAGGGCTGTACCATGCCAGGCGGAAGGGGGGCATGAGGAAGTACCAGGCTTGGTCCAGAGGCAGAAGGAGTGAGGGGAAAAGATGGACAAGAAGCTTCCTTGTGGTCTCTGTGGGAAGGAATGGCCGAGGAAGGGTGAATAGGTTTAGGATTGGCTAGTTTGAATAATTTCGGTGGGCTCTGGAGCACAACAGCTGTCCCTAATTGTCTGGTATCTGACCTGAGGTGATCAGGGCAGGAGGATAGTGGTCCAGGTATAGGGGCCCAACAATGAAGGTGCTGTGGGCGTGGGCCCTGGACCGGCTGGTTGTATAGCAAAGGTGTGCTGCACGATGAGTTGTTTACTGTCCCTAGGAGTTGACTAACCCCACAGGGACAGTCCCTCCAGGGTAAGCAAGACCCCAGATGCGGAAGCATCAGAATACCGAAAATAAAAGACACGGTTAATCTAGTAGATGACTGGTAAGCACGTTGAATGTTTTCTTATCTCTGGCCTTAGAAGTCTAAATAAATATTACAGAATAATTCTAATTCAGTTTCTCAAAATGGGGCCTACAGAACATTTCTATCTGACTCATTTGAAGACCTTGTTAAAAATGTAGATCCTCGGGCCCTGTCCCAGAGAACACATTAACAGTTCTGGAAACAGGGTTCAGCAATCTGTATCTTTAACAAGTTACCCGGGTCATTCCCATGTCTGGTGTGCTTTGAGAACTACTGTACTGTCTTACCCATCTCACCTCTGTGCTGGGCTGGCAAACTCAGCCCTTAGTTTGCGGGAAGGCTGAACTGAACTCCCATGAACATAAACAACTTTCCGAAAGGAAAAGCAATAATCTCTCATGTCCATCTCCCTGGCTCAGCTAGAGAGAATGAATTCTGGAAGAACTGAGACAGAAAAGCGGTTCCTCTATCAATGAAAGGGGAGGGTGAGTGATAGGGAAAGAGAACTCTAGTCTGGGCTGCAATTGGAGCTAAGGAAGCCAAGAAATGGAACTAACTTAATGATAAGTTATGCCCTGTTCATTCCTTGCTGGGGTTGAAAAGGCCAATGGAGTTTTTTTAGTTTTGTTTGGTTTTTGTTTTGTCAAATTATAGTTGGAGAAATGTTATTGGAGAGAAATATAAGTAAGTACATATAGCCCCCAAAGCAGGGCTCTGGTGGCTGACCTGGGCTTTGTCAAGAGGCAGGGGCAATGTAAGCCCCAAATGTCCAGGGAAGTTAGGGCTATAGGGCAGCAGAGTGACAGGACAGCACACAAAGGGTACAACTGCGTATGTGTCCAGATGAGGTTGGGGGACATGGCCAGGGCTGATCATTTGGAGAAGATTAAGTTCCAGTGGGACAAAGGGGAAAGGCACAAGCTGTGAGGCAGTTTGGGTCCCAAATCCATGAGGCCAATCAGCAGCCCAGACAGAAGCACTGGAGTAGGCAATAGGGCACCAGGCGAGGTTTCCTTGGAAGAGTTTGTTCTGTTTATGCTGGTAATCTTTCCAAAGGCTGAATTATCTACCTCCAAGGTTGAACTCATTGTTATCCCCTTTAAATGTTCAGAAGGGACTTCACTGGAGGAGTCTTCCTTCCTTCCTTCCTTCCTTCCTTTTTTTTGTTTGTTTGTTTTTGTTTTTTGTTTTACAAATGAAGTCTGTCTACGTTGTCCAGGCTGCTCTGAAGTGGCTATTCACAGGGACATTCATAGCTCACTGCAGCCTCAAACTCCTGGGCTCAAGTGATCCTCCTACCCTAACCTCCTGAGTAGCTGGGACCGCAGGTGCTCACCACTGTGCCAGGCTAATTTTTTTTTTTAACATTTTAGACATGGAGTTCTCACTATGTTGCCCAGGCTGGTCTTGAACTCCTGGCCTCAACAATCCTGCTCCCTCAGCCCTCCAGTAGCTGGAACTACAGGTGCTCACTACCATGCCCAGTTTGCTGGAGGAGTTCTGTGCTGTGAACTCTGCTTCCAGACATATGGTCTTCCAGCATCATTCCCTGGCCCTCCTAGGAGTTCTGAGAGTTACCCACTAACCTTTGACAAGTCCTTATAGCTTAATTAGCTCTAGTGGGTTCTGCTGGTGGCAACAAAGAAGCCAGCCTGCTATCCATAAAATGAGCTGGCCACTGAAGTTTTCAAGTGTATTCTAAATTATGTGAGACCCACTCAAATGTGTCTTTCACTGTGACTTTGAACACAGCTTCTACTCTCTCCATGCCTTGATTTTTTTCCCCTTCACTACCCTCAAGGAAGGACCTACACTAGTTTTGAAGGGCCCTACCCATTGCCTTCAAATGGAAGTTGCTAAGTAAGTTTAAACACAATGTCTCAGATCATTGTCTTCCTTGTAATCTCCTCCTCTCTTCCTAATTGTTTTGAATTCCTGTCCTTTGTTGTACTGGCCTGGGTGTATCTAATTTTTTAGAGGCCCAGGTCAGTCTGCTGCCCAGATCCACAATTCATGTGCAAATGATGGGTTTGAGGTGTCAAAGACATCTGGTCTGCAAGAATAAAGTTAGAAAACAATGGAGAACGAAACCCAGCTCTCTCATCACTACACCCCCAGGGCAGTCGCAACAGGGCCCCTCAGTAAAACGCCATATGCCAACCCTACCCAGCTCTCTGGAGTCTTAACCCCAAATTTTAATATTAATATCAGCAGTTCAACTCATTTAAAACTTGAGAAGTTTGTGCTTGTTCTGGTTCTGTTAAAAGCAAATGAGCATTTTCTTTTAGTCTTGTTTAGACAGTTGTATAAGGGGACCTGTCAGTTGGATGGTACAAAACACGCAGCCTGCTTGTCTGTAGATGATGACAGCAATGGTGACAATGGTGATGAGGATGGACAGCACTGAGCTGCCTGTCTTAGCTGCTCCCCCCATGGTGGCTAGGGGTTTGCCAAGGAGCATTTCCTCCTCCTTAGGGAGGAAGGAGCTGGCGGGTGGGTATTAGGAGACAAGATTTGATTTCTTCAAAGGAGTGCTGCTGGTTCTCTCGAGACACCACCAGGAAAGGCTGGAGTTGTTGGTGCCAGCACAGAGATCTCCATCTCCACTGTGAATCTTGCCACGTGGCATTGACGTTGCCAAGGAGGATCCAGGACTATTTATAGGGAAAACTAGGTTTTGATGTGGGCATCATGCCCATGCCCAGGAGTCTCAAGCTGCACATCACCCTAGACCACAGCCTTCCTCCTGTGTAAGGTGTTTCTTCCCCACCCTGCCCCGCCATGGCACTTGTAAAATCACGAGAAAAGATGCCAAGTGATGATGGGAATGTGATGCATTTTAAGCCTTTTGTAGGTATATGGT
This sequence comes from Mirza zaza, assembly GCA_008750895.1. Classification (NCBI taxonomy): domain Eukaryota; kingdom Metazoa; phylum Chordata; class Mammalia; order Primates; family Cheirogaleidae; genus Mirza; species Mirza zaza. The sequence goes on along the minus strand of VSMD01110441.1, from coordinate 54,873 downwards.
TTAATGTTTTCTTATTAAAAACTGAAACTAAGAGGTGATGGATGACTCAAGTTGATGGGAGTGGGTGACAGAAAGAGACCCCTTGTCTGTTGGAAGGGGTCCATTCCCAGAACCCTGGAGTTTACCCTGATGGCTAAGTTGCCTTCTCCCTGAACTTGCCCTGTCTGCTTTCATCCTTGAACTTCTCTCTCCTCAGAACTTTTCCAGCTTTTACAGTGTGTAACTCAACCCTGGTCCTTGGCCAGCACTGCCTTGCACCACACTTCATGTGGGTGTTCTCTCTGCTCCCCAAGCCACACAAGGGACATGGTGTACCTTGCTCCTCAGGAAATGCTTCCTGTTGCTGGAGATCCAGCTCTCAGAATGATCTGGTAGATCACCTAGCACCTACCTCAAGAGGTCTTCCTACTTCCTACAGGAATATTATCTGGCAGGATACTGGCCTTGCCCTGGAGGGGCCGTCAGGTGGAGGGAAGGGGGATGGGAGAGTCATCCTGCCCTGCAGCTCCTGTCCTGTGGCCAGGATGTTCTGGAGAGTTCTCTGGGACCCTGTATATTGGGATCCACAGAGCCACAACAACTCTGGGAGGCCGGTCCCAACTGTTTACTTTTTTTGGCTCTCAGAAAAACTCACAGAGGTTTTCCCTGCTGGGGTTAAGGATGGTTACTCTGCTGGATCCCGTTCCTGTTGCCCACGCACCTGTAGGACCACCACCTCAATCTATGCCACAGGAACAAGAATTGTTTCCCTGTAGCTTCTGGCTCTTTCCTCCTTTTCCTATAAGCTCTTATCTCTAAAGCTAAAGGTATTTGCAAATTTGAAGAAAAGCAGCGTGGGGTATTGTAGTTAAAGGAGAGACAAAGAGACCAAAAACCAGAATAAGCCTACCTTATCTGCTGGGCATTAGGAGTGCAATTTCAAAAGGGGAGAAATAAACAAATACTCTGAAGTGGATTTTGACATACTCTTACCTGGGGATCGGAAAATATCAGGCCACACTGATTGCATCGAGCTTGGTTTCGTAAGAATGTGTGAGTATGGGGAGCACATTCTTTCCCATTTTGAAAAAAGAACAATTTTCTGTCCTTAAGAGACTTTTTTAGACCCTGGATATAGTCTTCGAATGGGGTTGGTCTCTTAGAGAACATCATCTGCTCATTTATTTATTTGATATTGTATGGAACTACTTTACGCAGGAGATAGAACTTGTCCTATCTCCTGAATGATATAAAACTTAATGAGACTTTCCACCCTTAGAAGGGTTAAATTTGACTGGGGGAGACAGACCACATGCCTCAATGTCAACATCAGAAATTACAAAGAAATTATGTATAAAACTCCCGTGAAACCTTAGAGGAAAGCACTTGTGGGTAGGTAGGCAGGAAAGTTTTGTGGAAAGGTGCATGAGGACTGGGCACGAGAGGAAAGGCAGGGTGTCCGCAGAGCCTGGTGTCCAGCAAGGCTGTGAGCGGAGGCACAGAAATGAGCCACTTCTCCAAGAATCTCTGATTTCTTCAGGGGAAATGGCATTAGAGACCATGTTCTGGGCAAGAAGGAAGGCATTTTCTTTTAAAATCAACTTTATTATGATACAATTTTCATACCTAAAATGCATCTATTAAAAAAAACATGTAATCACCACTTTGCAGGCAATCTCCCCACCCTCACCCCTAAGCAAGCACTGTAGATTAGTTTTGAATGTTCTAGAATTTAATATAAATGGAATGATATAGTAGCTGCTCTTTTGCATCTAGCTTTTTTTCTCAGCAAAAATTTTTCCTTTGTGGGGGTTGGAAATTTTTTTTTTAAAGAACTCAGAAAAAAATACAGAAAAATTGCAAGTATAATCCAAAGAACATTTTGATTCTGAATCGTTACACATCAGATTGCAACAATGATGTCCCATATTCTGAACACTCTTGTATGTATTTCCTATAATACAACCATGGAAATCAGTTAATATTAATACTGATACATCACTACCATCTAATCCTCAGCTTCCATTCAAATTTCAGTGATGTCTCAGTAATAAAAGAATATAAGTTCAGAATTACATGGTCCATTTTGTTGTTGTATCTCTTTAGTCTCCTTTATTCTGGAAAAGTTTCTTTGATTATAATATTTTAAGATCACAGTCTATTTATTTTATGCAATAACCCTTAATGTGGATTTGTCTGGCATTTCTTTATGTTTGGATGAAGATTATGCATCTCTGGCAAGAATATCACAGAAGCAATGCTGTGTTCTTCTCATTATGTCATACCAGTTAGTACAGGATTTCTATGTATCCATGACTGATGAAATTCATGTTGGTCATTTGATTAATGATCTCTGCTAGATTTCCCCACTATGAAATTATTTTTAACAAAATGACAATAAAAACATAACATACTGAAATTTGTGGGAAGCAGCTAAAGGTTACAGGGAAACGTATAGCTTTAGATGCTTATATTTGACAAGGAAAAAGGTCTAAATCAATCATAAAAGTTTAAGAAGCTAAAAATGGGCTCAAATTATACCTAAAGTAGAAGAAAGTAATAAGAAATTGATAAAATAGAAAAGACAATGAAAACAATCAGTGAAAACAAATGTTGGTTCTTTGAAATGACTTAAAATCGATAAACTTCTAGTTAGACTGATCAAGAGAAAAAGAGAAGACACATCACATGTGTTAAGAATGAAAGAGGGACCATCATAGATCATCCTATGGGTGTTAAAAGGATAGTAAGAGAATGCTGTGAACAACTTCATGCCAATAAATTCAGTTTAAATAAAATAAATAAATTCCTTGAAAGACCTATATTAACAAAATTGACAAAAGAAGTAGAAGTTCTTAATAATCTTATATTTATTAAAGAAATTTACTTTAAAATTAAATGTCCATAAGGAAAACTGCAGACTCAGGCTTCAGCATTGGCTTTTATCGAACATTTAAGGAAGAAGGAATACTAAGTCCACACAAATTCTTTCTCCAAACAAAGACACCATTGCCAGCTCAGCATCACCCTGATGCCAAATCTCGACAAACACATTATGAGAATAGAATACTATAGGACATTTTCCCTCGAGAACATACGAGGTCTGACCGAAAAACATCCAGCCATTGTTAACATAACGAGAGTGGTTTGCGCAAGATCGAAGTCACCTGGCAACTAGTGCGAGTGGCCTGGGATGCGCATGCGTGAACAATGATGACGTCACTGTACTCGTCTCGGCAGGGCGCCAGACGCCACTGAGTGAGCATGCGTACTGTGTGCGCATCGCATTCAAAATGACTGAGGGAGTAAAGGAATGAATCTCCATCGAACTTTGCCGTCAAGCTTGACCATTCCGCGTGGAAACTGTTGGGGTGATTCAGAGGGCTGTTGTGGACGATGCCGCGAGTGAGCACAAACGGTTCGAAGATGGTGGAGACTCTGTGGAAAGTGATCCGGTTCTGGAAGGTCTGCGACAAGCAGAACACCCGAGCATGCTGTGTGCGGCCAGGTTCCAGGCTGGCGAACTGCGTGAGGTCCCCAAGGGGCCTACTTTGAAGGTGACCGAGGTGTCACTGTCCTAGGTACAGTACTTCTTGTGCCTTGTATCTTCTTCAATAACTGTCTCTATTTTTCATATTACATGGCTGGATGCTTTCCTGACAGACCTTGTAGATACAAAAATCCTTACCAACATCTTAGCATTGTGTAAGAGACCATGTATGTAATCGTCTCAGTAGATGCAGAAACGGCATCAGAAAAGACTCACCCTTTTCGAAGTTTCCTCTGAACGTTTTCCTGTTCTTGGGTTAGAGCTTGGATGTGCGAGCCTGGTGTGAGCCCCCTTTCTCCGCGCTGCTGGGGGGGGGGCGCCTTCTCGATCGCTCCGATTGCTGTCCACCCGCATGCTCAAGGAGACCCCTGTGCAGATGGGTGGAGCTCTTGCTCTCCATAGCTCCGCCTGTCTTTTTACTCTGCCCTCTCAATTAAGAGCTGGCCCAATCTCCTCATGTTCCGATCTTTTAACCCAGCAGAGCCCGCATCTCTGCTTGGACCCCCCTCCTAAGCTGTGAGCAGAACATGCCCTCCCATGGAAATCTGGGGAGACTCTGGGCCCCGACTCTCTCAGGGACCCACAGTCCTCCTGCCTGTTGTCCAATTTGGGCAACATACATTTTGCTCAGATTCCTATTTGTTTACTCCCACATGGATCTCAAAAGTGAGATTCTTGATGAAGAATTTTGAAGGTAGAATCATAATGACAACTGAGTAAGGAGAACTTGGTAAATGGTTCTTTCAGAATATGTAAAGGGAAGAGAGACGGCAAAGAAAGGGCCAAGCATTTGCGTTGGATGTGGGACAGTGTCTAGGGGACACGCGGGAAATGTTCCAATGGTCAAAACTCAGAGCTCTCACTCCGGAAGGGTACCAAGGCCACAGAGGTCCACTTGAGAGGGGCTCCCATCTGTGAGAGGAGACACCATTGCCCTGGATGGAATCTCCAAGGAGACAGGAGTGAGAGGGGAAAAGGAAAAAGAAAGTAAGGGTAAGATGTTATAAAGAACTTACATTGCACTGAAAATAAAAGCTTGCAAAGAGGGCGGAGGACAGATATAAGCAGGGAAGTTATTCCAAAATAGCTAGAAGAGGTGATCTGAAATGTTCCCAACACAAAGAAATGATAAATGTTCGAGGCGATGGACATCCTAAATACTCTGACTTCATCATTACCCGTTTCATGCATGTATCAAAGTACCACATGTGCCCCATAAATATGTACAAGTATTATATATCAATAAAAATGTTTAAAATTTGCATCTGGCAATGAAAAGGTCATCGGTGACTGTCAACAGACTTGCAGTGAAGCGATGGGGGTGTGACCTTGACCACAATGGGTAATGGGCAGTGGGTGTTGAGGAAGTGGAGGCAGGGCAAAAGCAGGTGACAGGAAGAAGAGAGATCTCAGGGCAGCTGGAGGATGGTGAGTAGGTGTCCTCGATTTAGGGGAGACCTAAGCATCTTGTTAGCAGGGGGAGTCATCTTTCCTGAAGTTCTGCTATAAATCTAACTTGCTGGTGGTGTGGGTGTGGGTGTTTGGGTTGTAGAAATTCCATTTCCATCCATTCGTGTCTGTATTTATTTACTGCTTGTCTTGTTCCAGAAGAGAATTGACTAGGCTCTGTTTCCAGTCCGTCATGGACACATTGGACTCATCCTCCCTCCTGTGCCCATGTGTCACCCATGCTGTGGAGGATGGTGCAGGTCTGTTCATAAATCACCAGCGTCTCAGTATGATGGAGGGTGTCACAGCACAGAGGCATTGTGAACAGAGACACTCAGACTCTGGGGTCCTTTTCAGCTCAGCTGCTTTTACAGAGTGCTGGCCTGCAAGCTCCACACCAGGCTCACCCTCTGGTGCCTGGGGGTGGATGCCCTGTCCTGGCTGCCTGTGGCATCTCTCCTCCTGCTTCGCTGGCTCTGGGTGAAAGTCCCTAACATGCCGAGGGAACTGTCCCCACAGTCGGCGCTCATTTGTTTCTGCACTTCAGAGCCACGCAGCCTCGCCCTGCTGTGGGAACCCATTTTCCCTCATTGCTGTCCCGACAGTGTCCGTGAGCCGGCCAGGCAGAGGGGTGTGTGAAAAGGCTGCTGTGTCACCTCTGTGCAACTCCAGGACTGCTGGGCGAACTCTGCTCCATAGGCCTCTCTTATCTTGGAAACTTCCAGATCCCCATCCATGTGCCCTTCCTTCCTGGGCCTGCTGAGACAGCGTTAGCTCAGCCTTTCCAAACTTTTCCCTGAAAAATATAAGCAGTTGCTAAGAGCGCCTTTGTTTTTGACAAATCAAACTCCCCTCTGTGCCTATTCCCAGTGTCCAGAGATGCAGAGGTCCAAAGTCACATGGCTGGGCCGAGACTGAGGAAGGGCAGGCATCCATGCCTCCAGCCTCCCTCTGAATTCTATTCTCTTGCAAAGGGTCTGTATCTTGCAGGGGGACTGAAGGTTTCTTCTGAGTCACCAAAGTACTCTAAATACTCTAGTATTACACAAATAATTCCCACAGCCTTATGAGGGCATTTAGGGGGATTCTATGCATTTGAGGAGACCAAATAGTTGATTGTCAGGTCCAAAGACACCACGGGGCTGGGAAGTCTGACCTTGCTCCCTGGGGCCTTGGACTTTTTAATTTGCAGAGACTACACAAAGGGCAGCATGCCCCAGTGCTGTACCTGAGTGTTGCAAAACAGATACTTCTATATTTCAGAAACATTCTTTGCACGCTCTGTGTATTTCAGAGTCCTAAGTCAGCATCAGCTAATCATTTCTCATAGCTTTTGGTTAGCGGGTTAGGATTACTGCCCCCCACCCCAGACACTGGCAAAGCCGGCAGTTTGCATCAGGGGATGTCTGTCCCAGACTGAAGAGAAAACCATGGGGGTCCAGCTGTGGCCCCTGGGCCACGTGGCTGGCACAGCAGGGCTGGCTTTTCTCCATCGCTTGGGAGTCTCCAAGGCCAATCTCAGAATGACATTTTGGGTAAAAAGATTTCTGGAAGAGGACAGCCACTTTTAATGAAAGTTTACCTCTTCGGGTCCCTTGGTAGGTCATACCAACGCCCTCCAGCCTGCCCTGCTCTGTCGGACTAGCTTCTCTACTGTGCTGGAAAACGTCAAATACTATCATCAATTTCTTCCTTTGAACAGCCTGGAAATACCAGAATCCGTTCCTGACCAAATTGTGCCCCCACCCCAAATGCACATGTTCAAGCCCAAACATTCGATGTGGCTGTTTTTGGAGGTAGGGCTGTGAGGAGGTAATAAAAGTTACATGAAGTCATGAGGCACCTTGATCTTGGACTTCCAGCCTCCGGAACTGCGAGAAAATACATGTCTGTTGGTTAAGCCCCCCAGGCTGTGACATTTTGTTATGGCAGCCCGAGCTGACTAACACAGAATCCTAGAGTTGACGAGGACCTCAGAGAGTGTTTATTTAAAATCCTTCCTTTTGAAAGTGAGAGAAGTGAGGCCCTGCGATGTGACTTGGTGGAAGTCACACAGCTTCTGACAGAGCCCAAACCAGAGCAAAGCATCTGACTTACAAGCCAGGCCACTCCTCACCATGCCGCGCTGCATCTTTAAAACCTAAGCCATCTGCGCCCTGACCTTGATAGACGGTGCTATGCCTTCAGCTTGCGTGAGTCCCTGCTATCTTCCCGAACGAGTTATAGGGTACAACTACATGGATTTGAAGCATTTATGAAACAGTGATTTCGACCCAAAGCTTTTCAGGCTTGCACACTCAAATATTTAATGGCCCTGGGCAGGTAAGTGTGTGACGCGGTTGGGTAGAAAGCAATAAGGAGTGGTGGGGACTGTGGCAAACTGAAGTAAGCATGCTCTATGGGGCACTTAAATTCCAACTCTTCAATCATTGTTCTAGCCAAAACAAAACACATCTGGCTTGTAGGCCATATGTTTGCCACCTCTATCAGGGTGGGCGAGGCTAGGCCACAAAAATAAAGAAATCCTGAAATCTCACTGGCTTCCATCATAAAAGTGTATCATTCATTAAGTCACTTATTAATGTGGCTGCGGATTGGGGAGGGCTCTGTCACACACAGTGGTTCGAAGATCTGCCTTCTTCCGTCTTGGGGAACCACCAGCCCCATCATGTGACCTTGAAGGTTGTAGCAGGAGGACACAGGAGAGACAGGGCGTGCAAGGGACACGGTTTATTCTCCAGGCTCTTGTGTACTCCATCATTTCAGCCCTCTTGCCACCGTCCGAAGCCAGGCCCACAGCCCCACCTAGAAGTAGGGGAGTTGGAAGTATAATCTGAACCAAGGAAGAAGAACATGAAACAGCTGTGAGCACATAGCATTGTCTCCACCCCATCTGTTCACAGGGGCTGTGTCGCATCTCATGGCACCTGAGTTGCACAGCTCACTCTGGGAAGCAGGCTTCATTGCCTCATTTTATTGATGACAGAAACCAAGGAACAGAGACGTCAACCCATCTCATCTGACCACACAGCCACTAAGAGGACAAGTCAGGATTCCTGCCTTCTAGCTCCGGCACCCTCTCCTCTTTGGCCCAGTGACCAGAGCCACTGGCCCATGTGGCAAGGGGCAAAAGGAGGTTTCTGTGGCCAGCTGTGGGCTGCCCTATCAAGAAGGCCTGAGGTATGGCAGCGACGCTGTTCCTCCAGCTCTGAGCACACAGCACTCTTCCCAGCGGAAAGGGCTGAATGCCTTCAAGTAGGTAAAAGCCATCAAAAGGGTCACAGCTTCTCCTCTGTAAACAGAAGGTGCCTAGATGTGAAGGGAAGAGATTGGAGCCAGGGCTAGAGAGTGCCCTATGATTTCCAGGAAAGTCTGTGGATTCCGTTGGGGCCATGATTAAGAAAAACTAGATTTGTGAGTACCAGTGTTGCTAACTATGCTGGACAGTCCTGGGGCGGGGGGACTCAGGTTGACCTATCAGGAGGCAGGTCCACCTGGCCAACTATAGAGAGGATGAGGGAAGGGCTGGGAGACAGAAGGATGTGGAGTGACAGGTGCAGTCAGGATGGAAGCGTTAACTCACAGGACTTCAGGAAAAGGGAAGCTACTCCCAGTGGTGTCAGGCTGGGGAAAGACAGACAAATCACTGTTTTGTTTTGTTTTTCTTCATTCTTTCATCTGGGAATCTCAAGAACCCACCTGGAATAAACTTCTCATCACACATAGAATTTGAAAGCTGTTAAGAGCCCAGTCTACCCAGCTCTCAGCTGGGAGAGGAATGGCAGTGAGCTGGGGCAGGCCAGTTTGGCCAACCCGACCCTCTCTTTTGCCAAGATGATGCTCTCATTCCAGCAGCCTCTGTTCTCCCGGGAACAGGCTCAGACTCTTTTTGTCCAGAAGAACCAAGTCTCCTTCAGGTCACCTCAACTGATGCATTGGAGACTGGTATTTTAAGGACACATATGACCTCAAGAAGCCAGAAAAAGAGGAACAACGAGGCTTTCCATGAACACCGTGGCCATGGGAACAGCTAGGCCTTGCAGGCTGGCCTGAAAGTTTCTTCAAGCTCTTCCTGCTTGACCCTGCTGTCTGTGCTGCCTCCAACTGCCCCTGCCTCCCCACTCCCTAGGGCTGGGCACACACAGCTGACCCCGGCCACCGCATTCAGCAGGAGCAGGTAGGAACTTCCACTTAGTGAGACACCCAGGCTGTGGCACAAACCACGGTTGATGGCTCCAACACAGACAGAAGCACTGTTTTATTAGACTCCACAACAACCGTGAAGTGCCCGGGAAGGATGAGGTGAGGTGAGAAGGGGTCACTGATCTAAACCTAAGGTTGTTAATTTGTGGGCATGAGGGGTCTAGGACCTCTTTTAAGTTGTGTAGGAAACGTGTGTGTGGGTAGGAACACATTTTTTTCTGGGCCGACCATACATAGTTGTTATCACATTCTCAAAGGACCCTCTAGGCCTTAATGTGGTTGAGAACTACTGCTGCAGGCCCAGTGTTCTGAATGTCAAAAAACAAACAAACAAACAAAAAACCAAAAGATGAAAAAAGAACTACTACTGCAGTGCATGAGGGCTCTGCCCCCTGAGATTTTTAAATGCATGTTTACGGGTTTCTTTTATTGTTTTTCTCATTTGAAAAGCAGTCGATGCTTTTGTGGAAACAGGAAAAATAATGTAATAGAAGGCTCAGTGAAAAAGAATACACAGTTGTCATCTCTACTATGCAAATATGGATATTCATAGTGTTTACTATGCATCCTTGTTGCTGAGGAAACAGACCCAAATCCCTTCCCTGGCGGAGACTGCTGGGGTGTGGGGGTGGGGTAAGGCAGAAACAGACGATGGCAATGAAGGCAGGTGCACTGGGAGGCTACTAGGTGTTGTTCAGCACTGGGGCAGGTGACAGAAGGGCTCACTGCCAGGCAACCTGCAGAAGGAGGGCATGACCCACAAGTCACACGGACCTCTGGGAGAGGCTGACCAGGCAGAGCAAGGAGGGAACGGGCAAGTGCAAAGGTCCTGAGGCAGGAGTCTAGGGCATGCTGGGGGTGAAGGAGGCTGCCTGAGTGGCTTGCAGAGGTAAAGCAGCTGTTGACAGATATTCACAGATGGAGCCCATTGAAATGTGGAGAGAAGGCACAGGTCCCACAGACTCATCTACTCCGTGGGCCCGGAAGTCATTGTGCGTGCCATCGGAACCCACGGGGGGAGGGAGGGGCCACTCTGGAATCCTCCAAGACTCAGAACACGAGCAGATTCAGGAAGCACAGAAAAGTGGAAACAATGAACCGGGGATCTTGGGTGCACAGGCTCACTTTCCCCAGCGCCAGCCAGAGGGACAAGTGGAGCGGTAGTTACCCAGGGCTGCTGGCCACACCCTTGACCATGGGCCCATCTTCTTGCTGCTTTCAAAATAGCTGCATCGTGTGGTTTCTCCTTGATCTGCTGAGCTATTGTTAAAAACGCCCCCTCACATGATGTAAATGAGGGATGCAGTCATTGCTTGGTGGTGTCATTGGAAATACTCCAGGGCCAGGGCGGCTCGGGTAGGCGGGGTGGCCTCTTTTACACAAAGCCCTGAGGTCTCTGGGGGGCCGCGTCCGCTGGCCAGCTCTCCCGTGCCAGACGGGGGCTGAGGCTGGGTGTGGCGTGGGGACTTGCCGCATTCTAGCAGTGGGTCTGTTTTTACTTAGGGCGCATGAGATCATTATCTAACAGCCTGGCCACCAGAGAGAGCCTTTGCCAGGATCCTGAAGTGATAAAAGACCACGCTCTTGACGAGAAACACGTTGGAATGAAAGGGCTGCCGGACCCTCGCTGCAGACTACGATTCCAGTCGGCATATAATGAGCTGCGGAAATGTGTTTAGGACTAGAAGTGAGCACAGAAAGGAAACATTCTGGCAGTCTCGAATGTAGTTGCTTTGACTTTCAAAATCACTTTTGTACTGCAGACAACTTTGGAGAGGGAGTATAAATAAATAAATAAATAAAAAGAAAAAAGAAACTAATTTTTTTTTAAAAAAGAAAGAAAAAAAATCATTTTTGAGGGGGAAAATAAGACTTTACTTTTTTCCCTCCCTGACATAAATATGTATTAACTTTCAAGAACCCCAGGCATCGAGGCAGCACAGACCATTGATTGAAATGCAACAAAAGGCTGGTACAAGTGGATATGAAAACTTTGTACATGACATCATTTCCCCCCCTCCCCCCATCTCCCTTTAGAAAAAAACAAGAAACCAAAACCAGTCAGTGGTTGAAGTTACTCCTTAAAGGACACGAGGCAGGCCCAAAAAGAATCATGGGTTTTTTCCCCAAATTGTGTCACCAGCTCTTTTTGAGCCCAGTAATCAGCCAGCCACACAGAACAAACAGCAAAACCCAACAAAGGAAGAAGGTCGAGGGATGTTTGCTTAGAAATTCTGTATGTTCTTGCTATCTGTGGCATTTAGTTATGGACTGATGATTTGCAGCATTTATAAAGTATCTCAGCCTCCTCACAGGACTGGTATGAGGTCTTACCACCAGTGGGCAGCTCTGACCTCCAATGCTGTGGCCACCAGGGTAGGGGTGGAAGGTCCGCCCCGCTAGACACCTGTATAACCAGGCCCACAGGTTGGATCTGGAGAACTGTAGATTGGAAAGGGCTTGGTCTATCCCAGGCCCCTGCAAGTGGCAGGAACAGGCCTTAGTAGGTTTAACCCATTGAATCTAGAACTTTTCCTTGGCCCATGCATTCACGTCACACTTTAATGCAACCTTACAGAAAAATACAAAAACCCAAATTGGCAGACTATATATTCCTATCTGCATCTCACCTTTCCTGCCCTGTCATCGCAGGTGATACCCAGGAAGAAGAGTGTTCTCGGTGGTGTATGAGCTTGCCTTAGCATCAGTCCCTCCCTGGTTGCCCCTCTCTTCCGTTCAGATCAGGGATCAGTCCTCTGGCATATTGGTGGGTTGCAGTGGATTCGGTGGCCCTGCATGTCGAGAAGAATTTCATGGACTCTCCATCCCCAGAGCAGGGTCAGCAGGTCCTGGAAACACTTGGCCTATTTGGACCTGCAGTCTGAGCTAACACATAACGTAGTCCCAATATCAGACCACGGGTCTCATCTGGGATTCAGAAAAGATATTCTGGATAGTAGGGTATTCAGGAGTGTAACGGCGTCATTTGGCACAGCCTGGAAACTGAGCATGGTCTTCTAAGGCGAGCTCTTCCCCTGGGCCCTTCCACGCCTGCTTCTGGGAGGCTCTCCCTAGCTTGCTGAGTACCTGCGGAGCCACTGCTGTTGAAGTATATACTTAGATCTTTTAGTGTCCTTCCATCTAAGTAAATGAGGGGTACCAGCTTAGCCTAAGCTGTGCTTCCCTACATGCGCATGTGCATGCACACACTTAAACGCAGCGCACACGTGCACACACACCTGCAGGTTGAGTGGCTGGTGCTGATGCAGAGGAATGCCGGCATGAAGGATGTGGGGGCCAGCAGCCCCGACTGAGAGCTGGCGTGGTGCCCTGGGAGTGCGGCCAGAGCCGTGGAGAGAGGGACTACAGGTAGTGCCAGGTTTCCAGGAGAGTCTTTGCTAGACTCAGGGAGCATGCTGTGATCCTTCAGGGCTCAGATGAGAAAGTGTGACAGAGCTGGGAAAAGGGATGTCCTCCTCACTGCTGCACAGGACACAGCGTCACTCTGGGCGGTGAGACTAGAAGGGAAAGTTGTGTCATTGGGTCCAATGGGAGGTCTGTGACCTCAGGAGATGGTCCCCAGCAGGGCACTGACGATGGAGGCAACCACTGATGCTTCCAGCGCTTTCTGGGCAGAAGACCGTGTACGGAGTTGGAGGAGATGGGGAGAGGCCTGTGCTGAGTTATGTGTGAGATTGTTCAGGCTCCCTTGATGGCTGATGCTGTGGTATCTATTCATCTCTGTCTGTCTACTTATGGATCATCTATTGATCTAGCTACCTGTCCTACCCGTCATGCCTGTATCTATCTTTCATCTATCCATCACTGATCATCTCTCTACCTACCTAGCTACCTAGCTCACCTACGTATCTATGAATCCATCTTTCTTTCATCTACCTACCTGCTTCATCTATCATCTGTTTCCACCATCTGTGTATCTCTCTATCTATCTACCTATTGGTCATCTACCTTTGGTCTTGATTGGATGAGGTAAGCTGAGGATTTTGCTGTTAAGCCTGCCAAAGGCCACCAAAACCTGGCTAGAGACACCAATATGTCCTCTCTCACAGATACTGCCAGCCAGCGAGGGACTCGGGCACCCTTCACAATGTGGCAAACAGGCCTAAGCCATGACTGACTGAGGCAGCCTGTGCCTTGTAGGTAATTCTCCACCAAAGGGGGCTGTTAGGAAAAGCAACCCAAAAAAGAGTTGTTTCTAAAAAGCAGAAATCACTGAGCCCTGGAGCAGTCACAGCAGTGAGCCAACAGCAGTCCGTGGCACGGTGCCCACAGCTGGGCTCTTCCCAAGCCTCTTTTTTCACATACCACAGGGGACTATTTGCTATAAGGGAGCCTCCGTTGGCACGACTCCACTGTTTATATTTGGTCATTTATTCCCAATCCTCATGAGTCAACCAGAGAGCTCTGCCAGTGGCGACCGCTCTGCTGCGCTGTTTTACCTGGAGCAGCGCCACGGATTCTACACTAATGTGTTTTCTCTGCAGGAAAACAGGAAAAGATAGCCGTACACAGGCAAAATATGCACGTCTTTTGTTAGGGCAGCCACAGAGCTAGAATAAGTGAACTAGTTCAGCGAAAACAAAAGCCAACCCAAACACCGAACCACCACAAGCCCAGGACATTTTCTTAAAAGGAAAGAGGATGATGGGGCATGCACTTTGAGTCTTGTTTCAGACTGGTCTGGCGATCCTTATGGCGGGGAGGGAAATCACCTTCCACGGTGGGCTTCTGGGGTTTTTGGTATGAAATCTTCTCCACACTCTTGCTGAGGATGGTGCATGCCGTGGGCTGATTCCTCAACACTTATCCCAACACTCTCTTTTGCTTCCCCCAGAGCCTGGATAGCTAGACCCTACATTTCCCAGGCCTGAGGCTCCAGCTGTGATTAGCCTCTGCCAAGCAAATTTCCTCCTGGGAGAGCTGACTTCAGAACTGAGTTAAGGGTGACAAGTGGCAGGACGTGAAGCATCCAGTCTTGCAGGTGCGGGATTGGAGCAGAAAGGTCATGGTTCCGCAGTAAGCATCTACAAGAACCGTGTTCTGATCTCTTAGAGACAGGTTTCTATTTGGAGTTCCAGAGACTGCAGCTCTAGCAAGCAGTTTCCTGATTCAGCAGGCAGTCCCCCTAGAGCAGCGGGAGCCGCAGTGGTTTTGGCGACCAGTTCTGCAATGTGGCTTTAGTTGTCATTCCTAGAAGCTTAGCCTTGAGTCTGTTTCCTCGGCTCTCCCAACAACATTCTGTAAACCATTTAAAATCCTAAACAAATCCTTCTCTGCATAAACTAGCAAGAGTGTATTGTTGTCTCTGCAACTCAAGCCTGATCAATCGAGAGTACCAAACGGATTGGCCATGCTCACTCCACAATGACTAGCTTGGCATGGAGGCCCAAGGTAACCTTGGTAAATTGCTAACTTTAAGCAGAATATGAATGATAAAGGAGGGTTTGCCACCTTTTCAACCTTTCTAGGTTCATAAATTCTCATTAATGTCAATATTTATCCTATTCGAGACCCAGGGGGACTCTTTCTCACATTTTAAACTATGCTGTAAGTATGAGCCACACTGAGCTGGGTACATCTGTCTGGGAGGGAAACATCCTTGGGGACCAATAGGGTCTGGACACTGCTGTACAGAAAAGCAACTCTTGTCACTGACATAGGTTCTCCACTCTTAGCAATTCCTGAGAAGAATTTTGGCGTAGCTATGCCCTGTGTGCTGTGCTTGGGTCAGGAAGCAGTTCTAAGATTGATGATCTCTTCTTCAGGATCTGGCCAGTTCTCATTGTATCCAGACCGTGGTAGGCAGAATAATGCTCCCCAAAGAGATGTGTGTCCCAATCCCTCGATCCTGTGACCCTGCTGCCTTACATGGCAAAGAGGACACTGACACACTGACCTCAGGACAGCCACATTAGCTTAGACTCTCCAGGTGGGACTAATGCCCTCCTTTAAGACTAAGAGTTCTTAAATGTGGAAAAGGGAGGCAGAAGAGGAGAGTCAGAGGGGAATGTAACTACAGAGGGCTAATCAGGGAGAGGTGACATTGCTGGCTTTGAAGATGCAAGAAGGTGATTGTGAGAAAAGGAACGTAGCAGCCCTTAGACCCTGGAAAAGTGAAGGAAGGATTCTCCCTAGAGCCTCCAAAAGGGGGGCAGTCTTGCTGAAACCTTGAACGTTGCCCAGTGAGAACTGTGTCAGACTTCTGACCTCCACAACTGTAAGATGATAAATTTGTATTGTTGAAGCCACCACGTTTGAAGTAACTTGATACGGCAGCAGTAGAAACTAATACACAGACCTAAGCCTTTCATTCACGTGACTGTCGAACTCCAAGGGAGTTCTTGGTAGAGAAAGCTGTTTGGGGGTTATGGCTACTGCTCTTGCTCAGGCTGGTCTTGAACTCCTGACCTGCAGCGACCCTCCCACCTCAGCCTCCCAGAGTGCTAGGATTGACAGGGATGAGCCACCATATCCAGTCAGGCAAACAGTAGAAACATTTTAAACCAGTTCATTTCAATCATATTTTTCCTTTTATGTCTGCGTAAGGGTGCTATTTAGGCATAGATGTTTAAAATACTATAAATTGGTCAGGTGTGGTCCCAGCTACTCAGGAGACTGAGGCAGGAGGATCACTTGAGCCCAGGAGTTTGAGGTTGCAGTGAGCTATTGAAGGACCTCAGGAAATTTTACCCTGAAATATAACTCCTTGATATAAAGAATATTTCGAATTAAAGGCCCTTTGAGATAAAAAGTCATTGGAAGGGGGTTTCCTTCTATCTTCATAAACCAGACTGACCCACCAAAAGAACAATGGACTTCCCTTCCCTTTATCTTACTGTATTATAGGAAACAAAATCAAGAATGCAGCCAGACCTGGCCCAAGTCATTTTAAATATAATACTGTCTCTCAGGTTAATTTACAAGTCAATCTGTTTCCCCTATCCATTTATTCTGTCAAGTATCTATTCATTTTCCCTAGCAACCATTTATTGCCCCTAAACAGAATTACATATACCCCTCACATCCCCCTCCCCTCTAAAAGATAGATACAAAAATATCTGGATCCCACTGGGGTATTGGGTTCTCCCCCCTGTGCACGGTAAATAAACCTCTTCCTCCTATTAATCTGCCTTAATTGTGAGTTGAGACCCTGTCTCAAAAAATAAATAAATAAATAAAAATAAAAAATAATATAATATAAACCTGAAACAACTCTTTCAGTAAATGCAAACTAAAATTTCTAATTAAAAAACCATTATGCCACAGCTTTAATCGACAAGATTTTTTTCCTAGTGTTCATAAAACAATGATGTATCTTATAATCAATGGTGTCTTAGATTTTATGAAATACAATAATTATTTCTTTAGTTGTGTTAATCTGTTATTAAACCCATCAAAGGAATTTTAATTTTCATGTATTTTATTTTTATTTTTAGAAGTTCTATTTGTTCTTTTCCAAATATACTGGGTCACTTTTTATAGATTCCTGTTCCCTGCAGCTACTTTTAAGCCTGTTTTATGTCTTTAAACAGGATGAGCATTGTTATTTGACTTTGTCTGATAATTCCAGTATCTCAGTAATAAGGACATATTTGTTCTGTTTTTTCTTTCTCTTGCTTTTCACCTATGATGCCTTGTTTCCTTGTGTGCTTGGTTACTTTTTGGCTATGTACTGTTGGTTATCCTTGAAAAAGTATTCATGAACTTATGTTGAGGAAACATTTATCCATAAAAGAATTTGGGACTAATTATCTGAGGCACCTGGGGGCACTACCAGCCTGGGGCTATTTTAAAATTAATTCATAGCTCAAGGTTTTATGTGCCGCCCACCCAGGTGACGCAAGACTATGATCACATCCTTAGCTTGCAATCACAACTTCTTAAGGGCTGATACTGTTTTCCTTTTACTTTTTTCACTGTTCCACAAATCACCAAGAGAATCTTACCTGCAGTCTCCTAGAGGCAAAAAGTTGGGGGTGATTTTATTTCTGGGTCACCGTCACCACAAGGCTGTAGATCTCTGGAGTCCTAGCTCTGGAGAAGGTATCTATTCGATCCCCCTCCTTGGGTTGGCAGTGGGCTATGATGTCTGACCTCTGATCCTTCAAAGCTGCCAAAACTGAAGACCAGGTTTGCCTGGCATGGCACAGGACCTCAGGCAGAAGTGACCTCGGCTTTCCTTTTATTTATTTGAATTACCCCTCATTGTAGGCTTTGACCTAGTAGCTCCTTACTATTTTGTTAGCTGTTTAATATTGTTAAGGAGACATCTAGAATATTTAATCTAGAACTTTGGTTGTTTTCACAAGGAGGGTTGGGTTCGAATAACTTGGGTGAAATTTCTATAAGAAAAAATTTCCTTTTTTAAATTATTTTTTTATTTTACAGTACCTAGTTCACAGGTACTGAGGCCTTCTACACGTGGGGTGAAAAGCAAAGGCAGACAGACAAAACTGCTGCAGAGGAAGAGCTGAGTGAAAGGGCAAGCCCTTACAGGGTGGGTATCACGAAAGGGATTAATTCGACAAGCCTGGGGACCTACATGTTCCTATAAAGACAGTTTCCTCACTACTGTCAGGGGAAACAGAACTGGGCCTTTTCCCCCACCTGTGAATCTGGTCCTATGACTTTGGTATCAATTACATCAATTTGATGTCCTGTCAAATAAGTCATGGATCCCTTGACCACATTGTCTTCCCCTTTGTATTCTGGTTATTTCATACCTATTGAGCTGTGTATTTATGATGAATGCATTTTTCTCTACGTACCTTCTATTTCAATTAAAAACTTCGAAGTTATAAGACACTGTTGAATGTTGAATATTTCTTTCTCTCTCTAATAAAGGCCATTTCTGTTTAATTTTTGGATATAGGAAAGTGCAAAGTCCTTCTCCAGGTAGCTTTTGGGCTCTTCCTCTCTGGGAGTTAATATTGGGGTACCGTCACCCCGATTCTGAAAATCAGCACCAGGGTCTCCTGTCCCTGGGAAGACTCAGCAATTCTAGAGCTATGGGAGAGAACACACCCGTTTACAAACCCACCAAAGATTCAGTCATTATTTCACTTTTCCAAAGCGAGTCCAGTCGTGTTTTATTCATCACAAATATAGATTTTTATTGTTTGCCCTTCCCTCTCTCTAAAGGCAGTAATTATGGTGATCTGTCACCAAAGTCCAGCCCGCATCCCTCAGGGGGGCTTTCTCTCCCTCCCCCTCCCAGCATTTGATCGTGGGCCAGCTGCTCTCCGCGTGGCTCTGCAAGAGCCCAACTGCTGGGACGCAGCTCACAGGGCCAAAGGGAAGGAGCTTTTGTTCCCCATTATCCAAGGGGGTGGGTCTCGGTAGAAGGATGGTGTTAAAAGCGAGGAAAAGTGCATTAAAAATGCACATGCATTATCCAGTGGTTTGCTGCTCAGACGCAATTTCTCTCTGCGCAGAACAATCTGATTTGTCCCCTGGCCGCCACGGGTCGTGAGCAGCACACGTGTCACCCTGCTAGAACAATCGTGCACATGTGTGAAGGACAAAGACGGGGAGGGGTGCCCCAGGCTGGCTCCTTACCCCAGGTTGTCAGGCCAGGGTAGGAAGCACCACTAGAATTGGTGTTTTGGGAAAAACGAAGCAAAATTCAACAATCCAATAGCAGATTCTCATCTCAACTGAGGCAATGGTCTCAATTTTCTTTGTTTCATTTCTGCTGAGCAAGCCTGTTTTTAAAAACGCTTTATAAACATCAGGAGGATTTGGGAAAGGAAATGAGTGTACAGAGGGTATGAGGGGAGAGGAGATGCAACCGTGGATTTGAGGCGAACGCTCCCCCACCTGTCAGATGGAAAGGCCTTCAGAATCCCCTCTCTGGAAAGGGAGCTCCAGATCCTAGTTTTGCAGCTCAGTCCTGATTCACAGGGCAAATTCAAGGTTTGGAGGGCCAGATACATATAAAATTTGGGGGATACTCATTGAGAAAAATCATACAAAATTACAATTATAAAATTGCTAGAGTCTCTTTCAGGGCCTTGGAAAGGGTAAGTGAGGGACCCTGAAGATTTAGTTTTGTTAACTTCATGGCGACACCTTTGTTCACCGAATGCTTACTTTATAAAAGCAGAGACTTCCGTCCTGCGTCATAGGGTCAACAGCTGTGTATAACTAAATGGGTACACTGGGATGCATCTGAAGGCGGAAACTGATGGGAATTATAACAGGTGGAAATATACGGAAAGCAGGACAGACACAAGTAACGTAACCAATCCACACTCAAGTCCATCCACCCGTTTAGAAAACAGCAGAACACAAAGAAGTACTGGGGTAAAAAGAAGACTTTCAGCAGCCGAAATGGATGCCTCAAAACCCAGTTACGTGACGTAAGCCCAAAGACTTGGGGTGAACTGCTCTGTGAAGCATGTGCTGAGTTTTGAGGCTTCCTGGGAGCCCCGTCAGTCTTACGTTGATTGACTCGAATACGCCAGGAGGGTATCTGTCCCTTGTGCCCACAGACAGCTGTCGATTGCGTCCTCTCGCCTGGTCACCGGCCCTCTCCTTCCTCAGTCCTTTCACAGCCTTGGTTCAGGCCCTTCTCACAGCTTGTCTCCATTATTTAAAGAACTTCCCAACTGGGGTCCAGATTTTTATCTTGCTCTGACTTCCATGTGGCTGCTGCTGGTGGAGAAAACAAAAGGAGGATTTCTTGGGTGGTTAGATGTAAAATTCAAAGACATTGTCTCTCCCCTCCCCTCCCGTTTTCTCCCCTCCCCTCCTCTCCCCTCTCCTCGCCTTCCCTTCCCTGAGACAGGATCTCGCTCTGTTGCCCAGGCTGGAGTGCAGCGGCATCATCATAGCTCACAGCAGCCTCAAACTCCTGGGCTCAAGCGATCCTTCTGCCTCAGCCTCCCGAGTCCAGTTGGGACTACAGGGAGGCTACAACTACAACTTTTTAAACTACAACAACTACTACAACTTTTTAAAAAGTTGCTTTAAAGTATTAATACCACTCTTACTCCTACACAGTTTGAGTTTTGCCTTTCTCCAAAAGCAAAATGCAAGAAAAACATAATTTTCCTAATGTCTATTAAGTATTATTGGAACAAAACTTTCTGAAATTTTTATTTGAAAGGAAATAGGGCTTATGGGAAATAAATTTAAAACTGCAAGACAAGCAACTCAGGTACCCATCAACAAATGGATGGATAAACACAATGTGGTATATCTACACAATGGGATATTATTGAGCCTTATAAAATAAGGATATTCTGCCACATGCCACATGATAAACCTTGAAGATATTATGCTAACTGAAATAAGACAGTCACATAAGAACAAATACTATACAATTCCACTTATAGGAGGTCCCTTGAGTAGTCAAATTCACGGAGACAGAAAGCAGAATGGTGGTCGCAGCAGATGGGGAAGGGGGAGTTAGTGTTTAATTGGTCCAGAGTTTCTATTTGTGAGGATAAAAAGAGTTCTAGAGACCAAACGGCGGTGACGGTAGCACAACAATGGGAATGTACTTAACGCCACAGAACTATACATTTAAAAATGGTTAAATGGTGAATTTTATGTTTTATGGATTTTGCCACAATTCTTTAAATTGCAAGAGAGATTTGTAGCTATCATTCCTACTGCCTCCAAGCTGAGAGAGTTTCCAAAAGCAATTGCTTGCAGTCTCAGACCTTTCCAAATACAACATCCTCAAACATGAAAAATTTCAGAAGCATGCACTTTCATCTGGTTTGGGGACATCAAAATGCGGTAAACCTTGTCTAAATTGAAAAAGAAAAAATCAAAAGACTTTTTTCTTCCATATGATTAAGAAGTAACACAACACCAGAATTAGAGTTAGCCTCCAAGGCACAAACATAATCCTGAGTAAGGAGCTCCACTTCTGCATGAATAATCCAAGCAGGCCAGCAGGGAAGCCATGTGGCTTGCAGGACGCAGCTGTGTGCACCGGGATTTGAAAGGCAGGCAGAATAGTCCTTTCTTTGCAGTTAGTGGTGGCAGAATGACCCAGGTCAAGCCATTTAACCTGCCAGGATGGCCACTTCCTTCTCCCCAACCCCAACTATAAATCTGGGTCAGGGCTAATTGCACCCTGGCCTCGGGGGATTTGGATTTGGGGCGGGTTAATGACTAATGGGGTGGGGAAGGCAGCAAGCCCATTTGCAGGAGGCCTGAGATAACATAAGCATTTTTGCAATACCCGGCAACCTGCCTCTGCTGTGGTCATGTCCCACGCATAGAAAATAACCACAAAAAGACTGAGCAGCCCCAGGCAGGAAAGAGTGAGAATTAAAAACTCTAGTTGTCAAGGAACTGGCTGCTCCCTGTGCTAATGCTTCTCCAAGGTAGAGTGTCCCAGCTTCAGGGGCATCTGCTATTTCAGAGCAGCAGCCATTCTAAATGGATTACCTCCTGGGAAGCGGAGCCAGGTTTTCATATTGCTCAAAGTTATGATTTCTATTTAAAATTGTGCATTGGCGAGAGACCATTATGAAAGCCAACATATATATATGTATGATACCTATAGCCACTCATATATATAATATATGATATATAATATACATTTTATTATAAAAATAAGAATAGCTCCGTAAATATTGTAAAAATATTTACTACTACAGGTCAAGGTTGATTTTTTTGGGTTGTTTTTGGTCTTTTCTTTCTTTAAAAAAAAATACACACACATACAAACACATATTGGCTTCTGTTTGTTTAACTAACTTGCTCACCTCCAAGGCTGGTGGTAAAATAAATAAAATCTTTGTTATTTCTCCAGCACAGAATGACTATATATAGAGAATTAGAATCATAAGATTTCGTTTAGAATTAAAGAAAGTCACTGTAGCCTCCTCATCCCCATTTCACAGATGGGTAATTGGGGTTAAAAGGAGTGAAGTAACTCACAGAAGGCACAGTGCACATTTGTGCAGAGCTGGGATGAAAAGGGGCCTCCCACTCGCTCCCCTGGTTCTGCGCCCGTCTGTGCTCTTCCTACGACCCTGCTTCTCTGTCCAGGCTCAGCTTTCACCCTTCTGCCTCGACTGCCGACACTCCCAGGTGTGCATCAGTTCCTCCCATGTGCCAAGGGCTCCCCCACCTTGGGGCTTTGCACCTCTCATTAATCCTTCCCTGGCTGATTCCTACTCAGTCTCCAAGTGTCAGTTTAAAATGTCACTTCCCGAAAAAGTCTCCCCGGTCTTCCTAACCTTCCTTCAAAATCTGTTCTCCTGTCATAACCTTTCACTGCATCTTTTATTAACTTTGTTGAAGGCACTTTCATTATATGCAATTATTTCTTTATTGATTGATTATTTGTTCAACATTATCCCACCACCCTGGACTGTAAGCACAGGACCAAAGCTGTCCATTGCCACATTCACAGCGAAAAGATGGTTTTAAGAAGGGGAGGTGTGTGCGTAAGATGTTTTCTCACCCTGCAGGTGATGGGGCAGCCCTGAAGCCTGTGATGACGGAAAGAGCGCCATGAAAAGACTAGGTGAGCTGCCTGGACACCATAGAGACAAGATTTGGGCCAATTAGGAAACCCGTGTAGGCCGGGCGCGGTGGCTCATGCCTGTAATCCTAGCACTCAGGAAGGCAGAGGCGGGAGGATCATTTGAGCTCAGGAGTTTGAGACCAGCCTGAGCAAGAGCAAGACCCTGTCTCTCTCAAAAATAGAAAAAATTAGCCAGGCATGGTGGTGCATGCCTGTAGTTCCAGCTATTGGGGAGGCTGAGGCAGGAGGATCACTTGAGCCCAGGAGATTGAGGTTGCTGTGAGCTAGGCTGACGCCATGGCACTCTAGACCAGGCAGAGTGAGACTCTGTCTCAAAAAAAAAAAAAAAAGGAAACTGGTGTAGTTTCAGCAAATGACAAGGAAGTGAATGATAAGGAAAACCTGGACTTCCCATGTGTTGAGTGAAGACGACAGTGAGCTCTTCAAGGGGAGATGGCCTGGACACAAGAGACAATGGGAAGTTACCCATGCAAAAGAAGGCAAAATGGGACACAGGAATTAAATGATTTTAAAAATCACTCAAAGGTTAAATTTTTTCATGAATTTGGAAACTTTTTCAATACCATTAAAAACAACCTTCCCATTACTTTGGTTTGCCTTTAAAATTTCACGTCATAGCTTATCACATGGTGTTTTCCCCTCTGCATGACACCCCTGAAAACACACAGCCCAGGGGAAGAGCCAGGGTGACTCCGGGCACAGACAGCTGCTCGCTGAGATCTCCATCAGCTGCAGTGCTCATCTAGCTCCTAGATGCTTCTCGCTTCTCCCCATCTGCATGCCGCACAAGCTCCTGCTTCTCGAAGCATCTCCGTCTCCCGGAGCCCTGCAGACACCGCAGATGGCCCCTTCTCTCCGTCCCGGGCTTCGGCTGTGCCCCACTCCCTATAACATCCCTCGTCTGACAGCCACAGCTGGGTTCTACGCCATCGCCCATGTTTATTAGCCCGGTGGCCTGAGTGACAATCCTGGTTCCCAGTCCTGCACCCTCCCGCTCAGGCTGGTTCCTGCCCTTCGGTGCTGGAGAATCCAATCCTGTCCAGTTTGGGCACCGGCACTGACTGTGTTTGCCTTATGATCAGAACTACTGTGGTCCACCAACTCCCACCCCCACCCCGCCACACCTCCTGGCCTCCCACCAGCTGAGGTCCCGGGAATTCCTGTTCTCAGCATGGAGAGCCAGTGTCTCTTTCCAGTGTTTCTTTCTTCTTCCTTTGTCCCTGTTTTTTGTTGCAAGCACTCATCGCATCCCCCACCCCTCTTGCTGGCTGCCTGGCGGCTCACACTGATTGCCCCTCCCTTCCCAGACTCTGCTCGCAATACGCCTCGTAGCTTCTGTCGCGTTGGGTGGAACGCATGTGTGCGTGTAAAGAACCCTTATGTTTTCCAGGGACGTTCATATGAATTTCCAATGATATGTTAAAAATACTTGTGAACACTTTGCATTTTATTCCTGCAGTTTTGCACATTGTTTCATCTTCCCTTCTGCAGAGATCACTGTTGAAGAGAAGGAAGAAATAGAGAGAAAACAACTGTTTGATATGGTCACTGTGCCAGACTCATTTATTCATTTATTCAATAAATATTTATTGAGCTCCTAGCATGGGCCAGACACTATTCTAAGAGCTGGAAACATCACTGTACACAAAATGGGCCAAGTGCCTGCCTTTACAGGGTTTATGCTTTAGTGGGGAGAGGCAGACAATAGGCACATTTGCAAACATACAATATATTAGTGGCAGTAAGTGCCACGGGCAAATGTAAAGCAGGGAGGTAGGGACATGGAGGATAGGAAGGCAGCCCTGCTGAGGCCACGCTTGAGCAGAGAACTGGAGGAAGTGAGGGAGCCGGATGGATGTGTGATGGGAGACATTGCAAAGCAGCCGGTGCAAAGGCCCTGAGGCAGAACGGCCAGCCAACAAGGAGGCCTTGGCTGAGGGAAGGGGATAAGGAAGAGATGGAATCAGAGAGGTAGCAAGCCTCTAATTGTGAGGAGCTCTGTAGGTCATGGCGTACACATTCGATTTTATCCTGAGTCAGACTGAAGACCAGTTGAAGGTTTTTGGCAGGTGGGTGATGCAATCTGGTTTTAAAGAGCCTTCTGGCTGCTGTATGAAGACAGACTGCAGGAGTGGAAGTGGGGCCTTGGAGGAGGTGACTCCAATGACCCAGCCAACCAACGCAGGCAGCAGGGAGAGGCCGGGTGTATGAGATGGCCACGTCTCTCCTTTGCAGTAGTACTATTGTTCACAACTTTGCAGTCAGTGTTCTTTTTATTTATTTATTTTTTTGAGACAGGGTCTCACGTTGTTGCCCAGGCTAGAGTGAGTGCCGTGGCATCAGCCTAGCTCACAGCAACCTCAAACTCCTGGGCTCAAGCAATCCTGCTGCCTCAGCCTCCCAAGTAGCCGGGACTACAGGCATGTGCCACCATGCCCGGCTAATTTTTTCTATATACATTAGTTGGCCAATTAATTTCTTTCTATTTATAGTAGAGATGGGGTCTCGATCTTGCTTAGGTTGGTTTCGAACTCCTGAGCTCAAACGATCCGCCTGCCTCGGCCTCCCAGAGAGCTAGGAACACAGGCGTGAGCCACCGTGCCCGGCCAGTGTTCTTACCATTAGCCGATGAGGAACGGAGGCTCAGGGGGGCAAGGCCTGTTGTCACTGTCACACAGCTGGCAGATAGGACCGCACTCATGGGGACTGGCACCTGGCTTGGTCCGGTTCTAAGCCCCCATTATTCCACTCTGGCACGCAGCTTCTGGAAAGCATATGGGCATCTGCTTTCCCGCGGGCATGTCTCTGGGATCAGAGAGTCATTTCTGAGGAAAGGTGTGGAGCCTGAGCACAGACCAGGGTTACACGCTCTCAGCTGGGGGTCTCTCTAGGAGGAACAAACCAGAGGGTGATTCTGCTCTGCTCAGAAGGGGGTACTCGGGGCCAAGTGGACACTGCCCTGCTAGTGCCTCCAGGAAGGGAGGTTTGGTGACAGAGGGAAGGTGTTTTGATTTTGGGGGGGTTTTTTGGGTTTTTTTTTTGAGACAGATTCTCACTCTGTCGCCTGGGCTAGAGTGCCGTGGCATCGGCCTAGCTCACACCAACCCCAAACTCCTGGGCTCAAGCGATCCTCCTGCCTCAGCCTCCTGAGTAGCTGGGACTACAGGCATGTGCCACTGTGCCTGGCTAATTTTTTCGAGATATATATATATTTTTAGTTGTCCAGCTAATTTTCTTTCTATTTTTAGTAGAGACGGGGTCTCGCTCTTGCTTAGGCTGGTTGGTCTTGAACTCCTGAGCTCAAATGATCCACCCGTCTCGGCCTCCCAGAGTGCTAGGTTACAGGAGTGAGCCAAAAGGCGCCTGGCCTTTGGGGTTTCTGTTTTTGGTTTTTTTTTTTGAGACAGAGTCTCGCTTTGTTGCCCAGGCTAGAGTGAGTGCCGTGGCGTCAGCCTAGCTCACAGCAACCTCAAACTCCTGGGCTCAAGCAATCTTTCTGCCTCAGCCTCCCGAGTAGCCGGGACTATAGGCATGCGCCACCATGCCCGGCTAATTTTTTGTATATATATTTTTAGCTGTCTGATTAATTTCTTTCTATTTTTAGTAGAGACGGGGTCTCACTCAGGCTGGTTTTGAACTCCTGACCTCGAGCAATCCACCCGCCTCGGCCTCCCAGAGTGCTAGGATTACAGGCGTGAGCCACCGCGCCCGGCCTAGGGGTTGTTTTTAATCAGGAAGAAAGCTCACTATGGTAACACACAACCAAAACACTAGTCTTTTCCTTAAAGAACTCAGGAGAATCGAGAAAGGCCTTCACCCACTAGCAGTGGAGCAAAGGCAGGCTCCTCAAGCGGCTGCCCCTGCTTGACAAGAGCCAGTGCAGCGGGGGCGGCTGATGGAGACTCTGCCTTAAAGACTGTGACTACTGTGGCTTCCACTCTGGTCCTGCCTGTGGTTTGTTGGTACGGACCAGAGTGGAACATGGAACCAGGAAAGGGCTCCAAGGGCAAGAGGCAAGAAATAAAAAAGACCTGGGCAGGCAGGGACGGGGAGCTTTCCTCCAGCCCATCTGGCTAAGAGTCACCAGCGCCGACAGGGAGGGACTAAAAATAGCCCACCTGTGGGTAATATGCAGCTTTCGCATATGATTTATACTTAAACAATGTCGAACAAATGGTACATATTTTATTTCCTAGTGTGCTCCAGCTACTCCCAGTAAGCCTTTCTTGTTTATATGTTGTATTGAGTTAAATGCAAAACATCTATCTCACAAAGAACTTGGATCTGGGCTGTATAAGGAACCCTTAACACTCAATTACAGGAAGATTGATGATCCAATTTTTCAAAATGGGCCAAAGATTTGGACACACATAGTTCACCAAATAAGATAAATGAAAGGCATAATAAGCACAAGAAAAAATGCTCAACATTATTAGTTATTAAGTAAATGCAAATTAAAACCATAATGAGATACACCACCTACCTAGCAGAGTGCTAACATTTAAGAATTGGACCAAACTATGTGTTGGCAAGGATGTGAAGGAACTAGAAGTCTCCTGTACTGCTGGTGGGAAGGTAAAATGGTACAATTACTTTGGCATATAGTCTGACGATCTCTTAAAAGCTAAATAAAAACCCACTATGTGATCCAGCCATTCCACTTCCAGGTATTTACTCAAGAGAAATGAAAGCACACATCCACACAGAGGCTTGTGCACGAATGTTCATAACAGCTTCATTGTAATGGCCCCAAGCTGGAAACGAACCTGATGTCTCTCAACAGGTGACTGGAGAAACAAATTGTGGTATTTGCAAACAATGGAACACTATTCAGAAATCAAAGGAATAAACTATTGATACACGCAGCAATATGGGCAAATTTCAAAATAATTATGCTGAGTAAAAGAAGCCAGATAAAAAGAGAATGTATTGGCCGGGCGTGGTGGCTCAGGCCTGTAATCCTAGCATTCTGGGAGGCCGAGGTGGGTGGATTGTTTGAGCTCAGGAGTTCAAGACCAGCCTGAGCAAGAGTGAGACCCCGTCTCTACTAAAAATATATAAAAAGAAATTAGCTGGACAACTAAAAATATAGAAAAAATTAGCCAGGCGTGGTGGCACATACCTGTAGTCCCAGCTACTCGGGAGGCTGAGGCAGGAGGATTGCTTGAGCCCAGGAGTTTGAGGTTGCTGTGAGCTAGGCTGATGTCACGGCACTCTAGCCTGTGCAACACTGTGAGACTCTGTCTGGGGGTGGGTGGGAAAGGGCATGTATTATATGATTCCATTGATATAAAATCCTAGAAAATGCAAACCAATACCTAGTGGCAGAAGACAGATCAGTGATCGCCCGGGAAAGGGTGGGAGGCGGGGTCAGTGTGGGCGGTGGGGAAATAGGAGGAAGCTTAGGCCTAATGGACATGTTCATTGTCTTGATTATGGGGACAGTTTCACGCTTGCACACAAATGCCAAAATTCACCAAATTGTACGCTGAATATGAGCTGTTTATTTTATGTTAATTATACATCAATCATGTTTTCTTTTATTTTTTATTTTTGACAAAGCATGTATAAAATCTGGAGGAAAAACAGCACCCGAGCGGAACGAGTAAACAGGTATTTGTCTTCAGGGTCCTGACGCCCCAGGTGAGGGGTAGCCCAGTTGAGCGGCACCCTGCAGGACAGCATCTGAGCACAGCCACTGCTTCTGGAGCGCCCATGGCACATTCTCCTCACATCTTAAATGCTCTGGCACTGTTAATGCTCCCATCAGTCACCTCAAACGTGTGTTTCCACGCACAGCGTGACTCTGGTTTCCCTGCGTGCCGCAGCGTGAGCAGGACTAGAGTGTGCGACACTCGGGCTTCATGAACGCGTGTCTCGTGTGGTCAGTCCCTTCACCGCGAGGACTTCCAGCTGGAACACAGGTTCAGCAGCAGCAAGGAGTACGAATGCAGGCGAAAGTGCCAGGAATAAGGGGCGGCGGGGGGCCAGTCGTCCCGGGGTTTTTCTATAAATGTTCCGTGTCCGTGCAGTGAAGCTTGGAGCGAGAACAGATGTCCAGGAGCTTCACGCTGAAGCGGGTTTGCGGGTCAAAGAGACTTGCTGCGAGAGTGGAGGAGCGAGGGCCGGCTCCAGCCCCCCAGTTCTGCGCGTTATTGTTGGAGAAGAAATAAGAAGAAGTAAACTTCATTAACACCTTGACCCTCGTTTCCTCCATCTGTAAAATGGCCACAGTGATATCTTACAGGGTTGTTGCAAGGCTATAAAAGAAAATGGCTACAGAGTTTTTTTAAAAAGATATTTTAACTATTCTTTGCAAATGTTAGGTGTTTCCAGGGGGATGTATCCATCTGCTAGGGTTTCCATAGCAAAGCAGCACAGACTGGGTGGCTAAACAAGAGAATTTCTTTCTTGCGGTCCTGGAGGCTGGAAGTGTGAGATCAAGGTGTGGGCAGGGTTGGTTTCCTCTGAGGCCTCCCTCCTGGGCCTGCGGACGGCCGTCTTCTCCCTGTGTCCCCACATGGCCTTCCCTCTGTGTGTCTGTGTCCTTATTTCCTCTTCTTACAAGGACACTGTCCCATGGAATTAGGGCTCACCCATATGACTTCATTTTACCTTAATCACCTCTTTAAAGACCCTATCTCCAAATTGTCACATTCTGAGGTTCTGGGAGTTAAGACCTTAATATGTGCATTTGAGGCAGGATGGGGACACATCTCAGCCCACAACAGTTACAGGAGGGGTGATGGGCATCTGATCGCAATATGTTTTCAAGTCACTAATTATGTTGGAAAACGAACGGTATCGAATACAGCAAAGCCAACCCGATGTGCCAAACATGACGAGGACATCGGTCATCACGTCTCTCTCACTCAATCTCCATTTCTCTTTAGTGCCTTTGTCCTTTTCTGTGGAGCCACCAAAGCAATGGCGAAGGGCAGAGGTAAGTCTGATACCGCCTACAAGGACACTTTTCACTAAGAAACACCTCAGTCCCTGGAGACTGTCCCTCTGCCCCTCCATCCTCGTCTTCCTGAGGAGGAGCAGGAGGCAGGTAGGAGTGACGGGGAGGGTGCTGTGTGCAGAAGTGGGGGTGAGACGCATGTGCAGGGATACTAATGTCACCTTGCAGGAAATCGGTGCCATGCAAGCCAAGGAGTGATTTTATTTGTTGAACTTTTTTTTTTTTTTTAAGCTCTGCGGGGCAATGAGTGTTTTAGGAAGGGGTTGTTCCAGCTCAGGCTTCGCCCCGTCCAAAGAATGCGGTGGAATATCTGTCTGTCCACAGGCACTTGCAGCAGCTTAGCAAATGACGGGGGGTGTACAGGAGAGTCGGGGGCCAGCCTTTTTCTGTGACTGCCTTTCATTTTTATCTTGGAGCAAACTAATGGGAGCTGCTCATGTCAAGCGGGTGCTTCCCTCTGCCAACGGGGAGGGGACAGAGCAAAGCCGGCTGGCACCTGCGGGTCAGTGCAGACACAGCGCTCCTGCTCACTGGCAGGGGCTTGATGTCCTCTGGGCACATCCTCACCCATCGGTGACAACTTCCAGCATCATGGAGACAGGCGTGCAGTCCTCGAGACTGCAGCAGACCACTGCTGGCTTTCCCTTTCAGGTTTTCACAGGTACGTCACAATGAGCCATTGCCACTGTTTGTTTTTCTTAATTCGTTACACTAGTGTACAGGCACTGAATTTCTGCACCTGAAACTCAGTGCAGAAATCTGCCTAGTTTGAGTGTGTGTGCAGCTATTTTTCTGGGGAGGGGATCCATCAGATTCCACTTGACCAGGAATGCCAACAATGAGAGGCCAATTACTCACGACACTGCCTCGTGTAGAACAGAGCTAATGCGTTATCTCAGGGATCAACAGCGGCATGTATTTCTCAACCATCATAATTTATACTTATCGTCAACTTTTGAGACTTTTAAAAATAATAAACTAACACCTCTGTATTCGTTTCCTAGAGCTGCTGTTAGCAAACAGAGTAGCTAAAACAGAATGTGTTTTTTATTTCAATAGATTTAGGGGGTACTAGTTGAATTCTGTGACATGTATATATTGTCTAGCGGTGAAGTTTGAGCTATTGGCATACCCGTCACCAGAGTAGTGTATACTGTACCCCGTAGGTAACTTGTCATCATTTATCCCTCCCATCTTCACCCTTTTTGACTCTCTCCTGTCTGTTATATCACTCCGTGTGTCCTCGTGCAGTCACAGCTTAGCTCCCACTTCTAAGTGAGAACAGGCGACCATTATTTTTTTGTTCCTGAATCACTTCACTTAGGGTAGTGGCCTCCAGTTCCATCCACATTGCTGCAAAAGATGGATTTTTATCCCTTCTTATGGCTGAGTGGTGCCCCATGGATATATACGCCACATTTTCTTTATCCACTCACTGGTTGGCAGGCGCTTAGGCTGCAAACAGCAAGCTATTGTCTGACAGTTCTGGAGGCTGGAAGTCTGAGATCAGAGTATTGGCAGGGTTGGTTGTTTCTCAAGGTCATGAATGAGAATCCGTTTCAGGCCATTGTCCTGGATGGTCGTAGCCTCAGCTGTGGGTGGCATTTCCCCTGTGTCTTCACGTCACTCTCCCTCTGTATGTGTCTGTGTCCAAATTTCTCCTTTATATGAGGAACCAGACATACGAGATCAGGGTCCATTCTAATGACCTCATCTTAACTTGATCATGTGCAAAGACTCGATTACTAAAGGTCACATCTACAGGTACTCGAGGTGAGGACATTAACATCTCTTGGACAGACGCAATTCAACCCATAGCCCTGCCCCATAGCACCACCGTCATCTCAGTGCTCATTTCCAGGCCCAGGCATTCCTGACCGGCCTGTTTGTGCTGATCCAGTCCCGTGATTTGTCACGTGGGACCCCACTGGCCTGATCTCAAAGGGGCATGAAGAGAATGTCCTATGTGTCCAATGGAGGAACCTCCCGAAGAAGTCAGGGGACATTGCCAGCCTTTATGAGGAAGATGTGTGGCTCTTCCACAAGGAGATTGGAAAGGCATCCCTCTTGCATCATTTACGTGCTTTCTCTAGGACAGTCCCCTGGCTTGACCTGGAACACCGCCCCTACGCCATTTCTCCCTGTGCCCCTCCTCACCCCAACCTCTCTCAGCACTCAGAACTCACTCAGCCTTCCCTTCACTTTCTAAGTCCACAAGTCAGCTGTGCCTTGGATTCTACACTGGGCTTTGACCTCTTGCATGGCACACTCACTCTAACTTTCACGCTTGTCTTGCAGCCCTTTCCAAATCCCAAATCACTGGACAATGGGGTCGGTGCC
This sequence comes from Mirza zaza, assembly GCA_008750895.1. Classification (NCBI taxonomy): domain Eukaryota; kingdom Metazoa; phylum Chordata; class Mammalia; order Primates; family Cheirogaleidae; genus Mirza; species Mirza zaza. The sequence goes on along the minus strand of VSMD01110441.1, from coordinate 22,851 downwards.
TTTGGGGACCTTTTCTCCCCTGCCGTGTCTGGCAGGCTGCTCTGCGTGCAGAAGGGCTACACATCCTGGCATGTGGTCCTGAAGCTTCCGATGGTAGCCTGGAATTAATTCTGCCCCTCCAGGAAACTTCCTACAACCAGCCCAGGACCCGAACTTTCCACAGGAAACCACACAGACACCTTAGTCAGGAGATCTTCCATCCGGGGCCACCCCAAGGGGAACCTCCTGGGAAGCCTGAAAGCTTTCCTTGAAATAGCTCCGTGTCTCCTGATTCCACCCCACAACTCCACTGCCATATTGCGCTGATGGGACTGTCATTTGCAAATGCAGGTGGCCAAAAAGCATAGTTTCTGACAGCAAATTGGCACTTATATATCTAATAGTTAGTTTTAAGGCCTTTGTGGGTAGAATGATTATTAGCGGAGCCTTCATCGCACTTTAAGGAAAACGGTCTAGTTGAAAGATTATATAGGCACATTCTCCCAAAATTAGTCGCACTGTTAGTCTTTCATGCCACTACTTGCCCTGCCCCTCTGCTGGGTGTCCCCTCCACCTAGCCTGGCAGATTCCTCATTCTTAAGGACCATTGCATTGTTTCTCCCGTAAGCAGTCTTCCCCGGTCCCCTCACAAGCACACCCTCTCCCTCAACCTCAGACAGCGGCTTCTTTCCAGCAGCGGCCCCCACACACTGTGGGAGGACTCAGTTGACACGCTCGTGGGACTGGTTTTCATGGCCTTGTCTCTGCAGCTGCCCCCAGCTTGGGGACAGGGCCCACACTGCTTTGCTTCTGTCCCTGTCTCCCTGGGCAGGTCCTGGTGATCAGGGGCTGTTTTGTTTACTTTAAATAACCTCAGGGCTCCTTTGTCCCAGAGGTCAAGACACAGTTGTCATGTTTTATTAAAGCACAGACAGGACTTTGGACCAAAGGCAGAGATGTCACAGTGATCAGTGCCAACAAAGGCGACAGCACTCAAGGCTCAGATGTGTCATAGCCTGGGAAGCCCGAGTGGTGTCAGGAGGCAGACGTGGGTGGCCCGTGGATGGAAGGTCAGCCTAAGGTCAAGTCAACTTGTGAGGACAGGCAGACTACGAAGTCAAGCACAGGACATGACGTGGCTTTAGCGTAGTCGTCCCCAAGTGCAGGGCCATTTTATCACTGCTAACATGCCTTTTCTTTGAAGTAGTGAAATAGTGAAAATTGTCTATGTTAACACCTGTCTCTGGCAAAATGAAAAACTGGCCACCTGGTGAAGCCCAGCAGAAAAGGCACTTCTCACTGACACTCGCCTGCTGCCTTTTGCCGCTCCCAGACACAACCTGCACCTGTGAGCGGGCACCGCGCAGGGCTCTGGGCACCCAAAGGGCACTAGGATTGCCCCTGCCTGCAAAAACTTGCATCTACCTGGGGCCAGGTGCGGACCTGGGGGTGCTCCCCACGCAGGTGGCGTGCTCCTGTGCAGTGCTGTCCTGACGGGACACCCAGCCTCTGGCTCCTCACTCCTACTCCACCAGGCGGGTGCTGCTTTACATACGGGGGTTCTGCTTATGGCTTATCTTAAAGAAAAGGTTCTGCTGCTAAAACAAAAATCGAAAAACAAACAAAACCCTAGAAACCATCCATTCTCATTTCCTGGGCGAGGAAACAGAGGCCCTGAGACATCTGAGGAACTGCTGGCAGGTGGCAAACCCACGCCGGAGGCAGGTCTCACAGTCATTTGTATTCCTCTTTCCCCATTTGTGTCATATCTGTGTCCTCTCCTGTTGCAGCAGGGACTTATCCCACCTTTCCCCCTGTGGCAATGCCAGGACGGGGACGTGCTGTTGCTGCCTGCCACTCCAGGCAGCCTGGCGACTCTCAGGCTCTCAGGACCCTAATGGTTCCTTTGCAGACTCACCTCTGCAGCCTGCTGGGTGGGGCCCCACCGCGCCCCTGCCCCAGGCCCACCCCACCCCACAGAGGTACCAGTGCAGGGCTGGAAGGGCAGGGAGGAAAATTTTGGATGCCATCTAAATCTTTACTCTTCAATTCATCCCATTTTTATTAGACCCCTAAAACACTTTGTACAATTTTTATTCCACTAAACACCAAACCTGGAAGTTCCTCTGTGAAAAAAAGGAGAGGGGAAAGTGCCTCTTTCAAGTGACACGCTGAGTCTCGGGGAAGGGGGACGCTCAGTAACACGTGGTTTGGCTTGAATACCATGGATGTCTGAGCGCGCAGTGTTCTCTCACAGCTGCGCCTCTTGCTAGGCACCTAGTTTTGGAAGAATCGCTGCTGCCCCTGTGTGCTCACGTGCAAATAAATGGTGGAGGGCGGGGTGCTGAGGCTCATGCCACCCAACACCTGCCCTGTGCCGGGGGCTGTCCTCGGCGCGGGCCTCCTGTGCTCTCGCTGGGTCCCCTCCATAACCTCGAGGTAGGCTTTGTCAGTGACCAGTGTACGGAGGAGGAAGCCGAGGGTTAGGGAGACGGTCTTTACATCTAAGAAGGGAGATCCAAGATTGAAACCCAAATCTGTATGACTCCGAAACCCTCTTCCTCCTGAGGGACGAGCATTCGTGTCTTGCCTTCCTCTGGGTGCCGCGTGTGCAGCGGGCCGCTCCTGCCGCGACGCCGGCTACGACAAAGCCACCCTGCCCAAGGGCACCATCTAGGCTTCCAAGACGGAGAAGAGCTGCCTGCAGCCTGGCTTCCCTCCGCGTAGCTTATAGCCAAATGCCAAAGACCGAGGCCCACACCTGGCGCGTGCCAGCTACCCCGGCCTCCCAGCACAATGACTGGACACAGCTGCTGGCAGGAAAAGCCTCGTTCTAGTCATTTCGTCCCTAATCGGAAAACCCAAAGATTCTTAACTTTGCTTTACTTCGAAACTGTAGGCTTTTCCTTTTTGTCCTAACGAACTGGGAGGGAATCCCAGGCAGATCACAAGGCCCCGTGAGTGTGAGCCCTGTCCCTCCTGCGCCGGCCATCTGGCTGTGACGCTAGCCTGCCTGTCCACCTCCTCTGTCTTTGCTTATGTTGGCTCATGTTATTGGAGAATCAAGAATGGCAACATTATCAACCTTCTGCTGTATATCAGGCATTGTTCACAGGGGATTTTAAGATCTCTATGCACACACAGGAGGGTCATGCCACCCTCACTCAGGAGGGCAAGCAGAGGTCCTGGAAGGAAGTCAACACCAGTGGGGAAGAGACCCGGGTTCCACCCATCAGAACGGGACTTCTTACGGCTCAGACTGCAGCCCCTGGACTCTTGCTCCACACGTGCTCTCATGCCTGAGAGCAGGAAGAGGGTGTCTCGCAGCCGTGCAGAGGTTGGGAACAGCCCACATGGAAGCCTTGGTTACCTGTCCTGAAGTGGAGGCGCTGTGCGGCAGAGAACAGACTTCTTCCAGCTGAGCAGAGTGGGGCAAAATGCATTGATCTAAACCGCCCTTAGCAGATGTTCTCATTTCCCTGATGCCCTAAAAATGGTGTCAGCCTGAGGTGAACGCTGTAAATAACTGTCCACAGGCAGGTTGTTGCAGGCGCCTGCATTGGCAGAGACAGATTCTGGTAAGTCAGTGACTCAGTCAGCTCCTACTAAAAAGTCAGTGCACGACAGAGCCTGTGTTGGGTCAATGAAAAAGGCTGAAAATCAAAGGAGAAACTCTGGCGGAGGAATTGGCCTCCCAAATGGACGGATGCAGTCTGTCCCTTTCCACGTGCCTTCTTTCACCTGCCGAGGTAGAAAGTGGGGCTGGGAGGCCACGGCACTGAGCCACCCCCCGACCGTCAGGGGTCCTGGAAGTCTGAGGGCAGTTGCAGGTCAGACCTTACATTTCCACATGCATGTGCCGAGATTCCATGCCTTGCTTTCAGCAGCAGTTTTGGAAATAATTTTTTTTCTCAACAGTTTTGCTATGTGGGATTTACTACTGGACAGATGGAAAGTGGTCAAAATGATTCGGTTCATTAATTATTAATATTAGCCTCTGTATTTTTCTTGATAGTTCTCAACAGGGTTTACTCGCCTTTACTTCTTGGAGTTGCAGGGCAATGCTGTAAGGTGGGTCACCTTACTGTTGCTACCCTCTGTTACAGGGGACAAGCCCGAGGCCCGAGGACGCACAGGCAATGAACTTGAGAGCCGGGCCCGCGTCCGCCTCTGCTGCCCCCAGCCCCCTGGTCATTGCTCACCTCACCAAGGGCGGTGATCAGAGAGAAGAGAAGCACTTTAAGAGCCAGCACCCATGCCTGGTCAGCAGTGAGCTGTCAGCAGATCTTGCAGCCTGCACAGTGACAACCTGGTCCTCTATTCGTTGGTGACAACATGGTGGGAAGGACAGCTTCGTAGAGGAGTGGTTGGCAGGTTGAGATGGGACTGACCACAGGGCATGTATGGTTTCTGGATGAAACGGGGGTCCTTTCTGAGCATGGAGCAGTAAATGACACTAAACTACAGGAGATGGTGCCCAGTGGGGCCACAGCCCTGCAGCAGTGGGGTGGTAGCTCTGCAGGCAGGAGCTGACACTGCGGTCTGCAGGCGGAATTTCCTCTTCCCCAGGAACCCTCAGTCTTTGCTTCTAAGGACTTCAACTGGTTGAATGAGGCCCACCCACATGCTCGAGGGTAATCTCCATAAAATCAACTTATTGTGCATGTTAACCACACCACAAAATACCTTCACAGCAACCCCTAGATTAGCATTTGATTAAATAGCTGGGTACACACATCCTGGCGAAGCTGACATGTGAACTTCACCATCACACCCCTGCAAACATATCTGTGGCTTTCTAGGATATTGTGGTAGCCCAGGAGAGGAGTTGCTCTCTAAGTTCAACTTCCCAGAACAAAACAATCAGGACAAATGTTTGTGTCTCGTCTCTCCTTGATGTGCATAACTGTGGACTTTCGTTAATTAGACGGCGCAGGACTGTGAGGTTCTGGGGCAGAGGGAAAGGAAGGGAAGTGGGAGTAAGTGCCTTGGAGGAGTGGCAGGGGCTCTGACATTCGAGGGTGTCCTTCCCCCTCCACACTGTGCAGCGCTGAGGCAGCCGTCCCTACAAACGACGTGACTGTCAAAAATATTGCATCCCAACTCATCCAGGAACTAGACAGTTCTGCGTAAAAGAAAGCCACAGTGTTTCCACGAGTGAGGTTCAGCAGACTCCATGAAGGGGAGTCGAGGCAGTGGACGAGGGCACAGGTCAGGCAAAAGCACAGGAACAAATGTGTCAATTCCTGGTTGGTTTCTCCAACTTCTCTTACAGACAGATCTACACATAAAAATCTTCATTTTCTCGTGACTACTGTATAGTCAGCTAACAAAACCTGGACATGATAGTTTCATTAGGGAAAGAAAGTTGGGAAGACAGATCCTGTGCTTTCTGGTGAAAAATATCGTGTGTGTGTGTGTGTGTGTGTGTTGGGGGGGTGCCAAATATGCAGTTTCATGATAGAGCCCGGGGTAGATTGTTGGCCTTTTAGATTCAGCCTCCAGAGGCTTGCCTTGGTGTCTCTTGGGGTTGGCAGTACTAGGGGAAGCTGATCAGGGCAGGTCAGGGTGCAGGGGTTCTGGCCATGCGTCTGGGTCTGCCTTCTGACCAGGGCCTTGCTGGTGCCTGTAATATACATGGAGGTGGGAAAGTTCACGAGATATGGTGGAGGTGGGAAGAAGGGCTGCACCTCTACCCTCCTACCCTAAACTGAGCCTCAGTGTTTTTTCTACCCTGCTGGGGACAGCACTCAGTGGCTACAGCTGGACAGAGTGGGGCTGTGTCACTTGCTAAATCCCTTCTGCTATCTCAGTCTCAGATGCAGACTCTGAGACTCCTTTTCATGTTGGACTTTTTCTGACTACTAGAATGAGGGGAGCAAAATTTCTGTGCTACCTTGCCCTATTCCTAGCTGGCCCCCATCTTTATGTAAGAGATACCTTTTCCCTCATTTCCCATAAAACGCACAACTCTGCACTTTGAGCAGAATTCCAATGTGGACCATTATCTACAGGGGTGGAGGGAATATGTTATGACCATGATGACAATGGATTCCCTTCCCACATCTTTTGGGTGATATTCACACTTATGTAGTGTGCACTTGAACCCTTGCCCACTGGTATGGAAGAAGTACAGAAATTGTGCAGAAAGATGCCAAGTGATGTGGGAAAGCCTAATTAGAATTAATGACTTAAAATTCTTGGGTATTAACTACTGTGCACATTAGGTTTGGCGCTAAATATTTTATATGCATTATTCCTTTCACTTCTTCCAGGAACCCTTTTGGGATAAGAGCTATCATTATCCTTATTCTCCCAAAAGAGGAAGCTGAGGCTACCTCAGCTGAGGCTACAAAACGTGTAAACATTTTGCTTATCAGAGGCATAGCCGAATACTAGCGCAGGGCAGACGGATTCCAGAGCCCCGAGTGGGTAACTGTTCTCTTTTACTGAAGGGCTGGTCTCTATGTAATGAATCTCATCTCCCAGTTGCACGTGCCTGGCTGCCCTCAGAGGGATTTTAGAGTAGGAGCTTGGTTTGAGGGAAATCCTCTTCTCCTGCTTTAGCAATTTGTATTTTGGAATATGATGAAAATTCATAATTTGAAAATTTTAGATTCTGCCCCTAAATTCACTATGTTTTTTTGGAGTACAGGTCAAGTTGAATGGAAACAGGCCCCCACAATTTCTAAGCTGCAGTTTTCAAGGCTGGACTGTGGGTGCTTTGTAATAATGACACCAGGACAATTGGGGGGAGGCAGAGCATGCATGCACAGCCTCCCCTCCCTGGAGCCTAGTGAGTGCTCCCAGCAGGGGCAGGGCTGCCAATGCCCCCAGAACAGGCCCATCATTTTAAATTTTGCATTAATACATAATGATGGTGCGTGCTTAACATATTAATGAGTCATTAATTATTGCTGAAAGCCTTAGGAATTCTGGGGATAAGGGGCAAAGAGCAAAGCACATGGATTTAGAGTGAATATCTTCCAATCACCAGGATCACAGTGACTATGGCATGAGTAGAAAATGATAGGATGGTTAAAATTACTTGTCGCCAATTGCATTTGCAAGGCTTAGGCCCTTCTCGCCATTCTGTGAGAGGGGATTTGAGGGCTGAGGTGGGGACAACTGGGAGAAAAACCTCATTCTCCTATATTATTTGCTGTAGAGCCTGGATACAAGCCAACCTGAATGTCAAAGAGCTTTAAAGCATTTCTAAGAACAATCATTCCTTGAGGGAACCTGGTGAAATCACACAAGGAATGTTTTAAGCTTGCTCTTGCACCTTGATTCTTTTTCTCCCCTTAAGTGCAATACTACCAATTAGGGTCAAATAGAGGTGATAATTGTCATTACTATATGCTATCATAGTAAGTGTTCTGGTTCCCCTCCTTCCAGACACTTAGGATTGTAGCTCCTAGTCTTGCTTTGAAGTCAGACCATGTGACTTGCTTTGGCCAATATATTGTGTGATGTGTCACTTCTAGGATGAAGCTTAGTGAACAGCATGAGATTCACTGTAGCCCTTTCTCACCTTGGCAATAATGACGAAGCCCCCGTCACCTTCAGTCCCTGAGTTGTGACAATGAGCAAAGCCCCTCTCCGAACCCATGTTGTGGCAGGAGTGAGAAATAAAACTTTATACTGTTAAGCCACTGAGATTTGGAAGGCTGCTTTTCTAACAGCCCATTTTGACATATGTAACTTCAAAAACACTGGGTAAGTCAGAGGCTTGGGAGCCTCCCCAGTCCTTGGTGATTTAGCTAATAATGGGTTGACAGTTTTAAAACACGTCCCCAAATTCTTTCACACTCTTCCTTTCAAACGATAGAGCTCAGTTTTCTTCCCCTTGAGTACGTGCATGACTTAGTGACTCAGTGCTAGTGAATCGGACAAGGATAATGCCAGGTGTTTGAGTCTATTGAGTGTTGCTATAAAGGAATACCTGAGGCTGGGTAATTTATTAAAAAAAGAGAGACTCATTTGGCTCACAGTTCTACAGGCTGTACAAGAAGCATGGCCCCAGCATCTGCTTCTGATAAGGGCCTCAAGCTGCTTCCACTCCAGGCAGAAGGCCAAAGGGAGTGGCATGTGCAGAGACCACATGGCAAGAGAGGAAGCAAGAAGGGGGGGGGAGGTACAGAGCTCTTTTAAACAACGTCTACAGAACTAATAGAGTGAGAACTCACTCATTATTTATTACAAGGAGGGCACAGAGGAGGCAACCAAGCCATTCATGAGGGATCCACCCCTATGACCCAAACACCTCCACCTTCCACACTGGGGATCAAATTTCAACACGAAGTTTAAGGGGACAAACATCGGCATTATAGCACAGTGGTGTAAGATTGCTGAAGATACTGACAGAAGGCTTTGGGTTCCCTCCTTGTCCTGTCTCTGGAGAAAGCTTCTGACATGTGAAGATACTCAAGCAAACTGTGGTGAGCTCAAGGAGTAAGGAAGTAAGGCCTCCTGCCAACATCATGTGAGCACATCATCTTCATCATCATTTTTAGGTCAGGTAGTGTGATGCTTTGGTCTTTTTACTCAGGATTGCTTTGCCTATTTGGGGTCTTTTGTGGTTCCATATAAATTTTAGTATTGTTTTTTCTTTGTGAAGAATGTCATTTTTATCTTGATAGGGATTGCATTGAATCTGTAGATTATTTTGGGCAGAATCAATATTTTAACAATATTAATTCTTCGAGTAAATTACTCAGTTTCAGGTATTCTGTTATAAGCAACTGAAAATGGACTAAGACAGAAGGGTAGTAGGGAGGCTAGTAATGGAAAAGATATAAAGAAAAGCATGGTAAACAAAGGTAAGGCTTGTTATGCAGATTTAAGTTGGTGCCTTCTCCCTTGATAAGAGTTTCTAGTGATTTAGAGTCATTCTTTTCTTCCTGGTACAGAGAAGGAGACACTCTTACAAATGGAGATTTTCTTTACAGATGTATATTTCCTATACAAAAAGGTAAGTTCCACTCTGATTCTAGAGCCTCTCCTATGTTTGCAGTTTCTCAAAATAATCAGCTCAAAATAACCCTTATGTGAAAGAGGCATATTTTGAGGAGGAGTATTCTAAACTCTTGCAAGGTGATGAAGACTCGGCATATTATAACAGTTCTGGGAAAAGCATGGTACATAAAGCCATGTGAGCCACACTCCTGGCCTACGAAAGGGCAACCTTCTCAAGCTTGGGAAAGATGGTCTGGGCCTGTGGTTTTATCCCAAGTATGTGGAAAAAATGGCAGGTTGGAAAGGAAAAGGCCTGGGCAGGGCAGAGAGGGCAAGAGAAGCCCACTGCCTTCTCATGGTAGGGATTTGAACTTGATCGGACTAGATGACCATTAAGGTTTATTCCAATCTAAGACCCAATACTTCTAAGACTCTTCCACAGTTTATAGCTTCTTGTTTTGGTACAGCAGTACTACCAACAGTGATTATTTCCTAAGCTCCTTTCTATGGGCCAGGGTATACTGACTGATTCATATGCATAATATTATTTAATCTTCATGATAACATAATTTTTTAAAAGACATTGTCATCCCATTTTACAAATGAGAAAACTGAAGTGCAAAAAGTTTAAGCAACTTGTGGAAGGTCACAAAGTTTGGACACAGTGGGATCAGTGATGAGCCTACTCTCTAGCCAATAGGGTCTGACCTCCTCCTTTGGCACTACCAGCTGGGGTTTGTACTAGTTTTCTTTCCCCTACTCTCGCACCATGACTTGATGTCTCTCTACCACAGAAGCTGGCAAGAGACTTTCAGAGAAGAACTACTTGGAGGAAGGAAGCTTTTGTTTCACCCCTGAAGCCCGAGTCAGGACCACTCCTGGCAGTAGTGTCAACAGCCTCAGACTCTCCGGGGACTTTCCCCATCTGGAAACTGGAGATCTGCTCAAGGGCTGTATGGGTGACTGTCACCACCTCCTCCCCAAGCTCTTTGCCATGGGGGCCAAGAAGATGCTTGTTAAGTTTGGAGTTCTGTTTCCTTAGCTTCTTGTCCTGACAGCTTGGAGGATTTCAGATTTTCCCAGCAATGTACTCTCCTCTGGTCTATGAAGAAAAACACGCATGCGCTTCATGGGTTGAGGGAAGGCTCTATTTTGGTCCAACTGGATGGTGGGAATCGAGAAGTATTGCATTTGAGGACTGAGGGTAGTCCTTCTAAACAATAAAAGCCCACAGAGAATGCATTTCTGGTCCATTCTGCATGATGTAATTTGATGTTGCGAAACATGAGGCCAAAGGCCTGTGAAGTACAATCATCCCCAAGGAATGCTCTGCCCGGAATGTCTTATTGAAGGGATGCCTGCCCCAGGCTTGGAGAAGGACCAAGGCCAAACTCCATGCTGGGATGTGTGAAGTATAATTGTAAACTGTCAATAATTAAGGGTCAGTCGAGTTACAGGAAGTTGTCTAACGATATCACTGGCAGTCAGCAAGGAAGGCTAGGCTCCCGCGTCTTGCCACCTGCTGTGGAAGAAAGGAGTGAAATTTCTTGACTCTCATGAGTCTCCCTTTCCTTCTTCCTCCCTCCGTCCACACATGCCCGCTGCTCCATTTTGAGCTGGAAATCCACTTTATTCTGTTTAGAGAAAAAAGACTCTGGTGGATGCTGGTCATTGAATTCGTGTGCCACTAAAGCTTGGGAGACACGAATGAGTAGAAATCCCTCTGTAGGGAAGTTTAAACTTTCCCGCTGAAGGTTTGAGTCTCAGTCTGCCAAAATGGATTGACAATAGACATGTTAACAGGAAAAAAAACCACACAAATTTATCAGCACACACATGGACTTGGGAGTCTTGCAAATTTGAGACTCATAGAAGGGCCAGGTGGTTGAGGTTTTACACCCTCTGCTAGGGGAGAGGGAGGTATGGGAAGTGCAGGCAATTTGAGGAGTTGTGAATGATTACTAGGGGAATCGAATGGCCAGGGAGGCAGACAGTACCTGGCAAATGATTCTGGTAGGAAATGAATGGGGCTGGCCAATTAGGGAAAGGTAAGGACAAAAGGAACACAAAATGGCACTGCCACAGGGGTTGCCTTGTCATGTAGATGAAGTCTTGGGGGTAACCTCTAGGTACTGCCCTGGGAAGAATAGATAAAAGTCTAGTAGGATGGAGATGATTTTCAGTCTCTTCTCTTTTCCTTAGTTAGATAAGGAAATTCCAATGAGAGTCCTTCCCTGTGCTGAGGGCCATGGGGGTGGAGGAGGCAAGAGAAGACTGGAAAGTCCTTGGTTCTACGTGGAAGCTTCTGAGGCCTTCCAATTTTTTGTAGGTCGAAGCACTCAGCATGCCAGAGCACCCTACTTTGGGGTCTTATTCTCTGTGCCCGAACTCCTCCGCCCCCAAATTTGATATTTTACCGTAGTTGAATTTGCTTCTATTTTTCTTCTCAGAATTTTAGCTTTAGTATCCACTAAATCCACAAGTCATTCCTACTGGAGATCATTGAAAGTATGAGGCCCTGGGAGATAGGAAGGAGTTTAAGAAGAAGACAAGGTAAGGAAATGGATTTGGCAGTGAAATTTAGGGACAGAGACAGGGAACTGGCGAGGGTAGGGACAGCCTTGAAGTACTCCTCAGCCTCTGATGGGTGCAGGGGGAGGAGCAGACCCCCAGGCAGCTTTTGGGTGAAGCGATGGCAAAGAAAGCTCAGCTAGACACCCCGGCATTGTGGAGATGCCCCGAGAAATACCCCTCTCCCAGACTCGGCAGGCTGGGGAAGGGCCAGAGCCAGCTCCTCGGGTGTTCCCTCTGCTCTGTTTCTCTGGCTCCACGTGGTGTGAACAAGTCATACAGTTCAGGGGGCTGTGGACAGGCACATGCTCACTTAGCAACAAACAAGAAAGGAGGAGGGAGGGAGGCAGAGAGATTTCCTCTCCTGCAATGATCTGGAACAAGGCAAATTGAATATAAATATCAATATAGAAACACGTTGCAACTAAAGGAAAGGAAAAGCCTGAAAATTTTTAATAGATAAAACATGATACATGGGGAAAAGTCATGATAAATGGAAATTAATTAGAAAATAAATATTTCTTATAATGATGTAAAGTGTATGAAACATTATTTGTAGACTCTCTCTTACCCGTAATATGTGTGTATTCATTTCTTAAACTGCCACTGCCTTTCCTATGATTTATCCCCTTGGTTGTGTGGGGTGTTCCCTTCTCAAGGCCTTTAGGATGCTGCCGCCAGCACGTCTCCATGGGACAGGCCAGACCAGGTAACCTGGTGTGACGGATGACATGCAGTGCTTCATTTATGTTCTGTGGAAGAGAGGGTCTTTGTCATGTCAGTGGGAAAATACGGAACTGTCATAAACGATTTCAACAGGTGCCTAAGCCTTCTCACCGTCTCTCTGTCCAGGGAGCCCTGCGTGGCTGGTTGGATGGGCCCGGGACTGGCGCAGGGTCAGAGATGTGGAGTGGGTGGCCCCAAGCGTGACCCAGGGGCCTCACAGGCAGGAGGAGGAAGGGGCAGCCCAGCAACAGAACTCTCTTTAGCCCCTCAGGATGCTGATTAGGCTGAGTGGAGAGAAGTCAGGCTCTTCTTCTGAAGGTGAGACCTGCCTGTATTCTTTTTAGAACATCAAGGATTTTGTTTGGAGGTTCTAGCAGGGGAGCAGCTATTTGTATACCGTTGACGGAAGAATGGTCCTCTTCTATCCGGGAAGGTCGTCCTCAGCAACCGAGAGTGCAGCTTTGGGAGGGACGCACGTGGATTGGTGAGGGAGGAAGTGGACCCCTGCCCAGCCAGCCAGATCGGCCGAATCAATCCTGACGATCAATGGGTGACAGATGTCACAGCCAGGTCGCCCTCACATCGGACATCAGGGAGTTTGGGACCCCTGGAAGTTCACAGACATTCTTAGGGAGCCTGACTGTCCTCAATGAGAGTGTTTAAGTTTGTGTTTTCATTTCAAAGATAAACTGCAACTGTATTCGTCAGCCTGTTCTGGAACATCTGGGTGAAATTCTTAGCAGCAGTTTCAGGGCCTCCATTGGGGTTTTGTGTCTCTAAGCCTTACTGATCACCAGCTTATAACAGAACAGCAGAGGGAAATATAAGAAGGCCAGCTGAAGGCCAGTGACACCCCACGTGCTCTGCAAAAGCAGGGCTGGCAGTCCTGCACGTAGAAGACTCAGTAGGAGAAGTGAGTCACACCAGAGCGTATGTCTGGATGGGCGTCACAAGCTGAAAAGAATTGCAAAGTTGAGGCTCTGTGCACACTGAGAATATCTATTTTATGTCTGCAAAACAGCATCTGCCACATCCATGTTGTCAGTTCTGGTTTTATACATGTTTTTGTAGTTTTTTATGTCTATGTACATTCTGGGTTTTATAGTTGTATAAGATCTCGATAAAGAATATAAACCTAGATCTGTATATGTGCTTTTTAATGAAATACACACATGCAAATATAAAGGCAAGCTAAATCAATACCAGATAACTGTCAGGAATTTTTTTTTTCCTCAACCATAACAAAAAGTAAGCCTGTTCCTCAGTTTGGAGGAACTAAAATGATGCAAGCTCCTCCTTTAGGCTAGTGCAGTTCCCCTCCGGGATGTGCACCGTCCTCCGCCTCATGGAACGACCCTTTGGGAAGATGTATGACTTTTTCCTGAGTGGGTCACGTGTAAGTCATGTGATGCCTGCAACACAAGCAGACCAACATTGCAAAGAAAACAGGATAAAGAGAGAATACACTCGGAAGACCATAACCTTAGAAGCCAAGGAAAGTAGACCAATGTGGTAGACATTGTGGTAAAATGTACATAAAATATAATTTTAACCATTCGTAAGTTTACACTTCAGTGACATTCACATTCACATTGTTTTGTAGCCATCAGCACTATCCATACCCCAATTTTTTCATCCAACCCAACAAAAATTCTGTACCCATTAAACAATAGCTCCTCATCCTTCCTTCCCCCAGCTTCTGGCAACCTCTGTTCTTCCTGTCTCTACGAAATTGCCTACTCTGGGTACTGCATGTAAGTGGAATCACACAGTATTTATCCTGTTGTGATGAGCTTGTTTCACTTAGAACAATGTTCTCAATGATCTTCCATGTGGTAGTATATATCAAAATTTCAATCTTTTTATGGCCCAATAATATTCCATTGTATGGACATACCACATTCTGTTTATCCATTCACCCATTGACAGACACGTGGGCTCTTTTCACCTTGTGACTACTGCGGACACTGATGCTGTGAGCAAAGGCGTGTGAGTACATTTTCCAGTCTCTGATTTCAATTCTTTTGCAAACAAGAGTGAAGTTTCTGGATTGTTTGGCAATTCTATGTTTAACCTTTTGAGAGACCACCCAGTTGTTTTCCACAGTGGTTGGACCATTTTGCATTCCCATCAACAATCAACAAAGGTTCTAATTTCTCTACATCTTTGCCAACATTTGTTATTTTCATCTTTTTTATTATAGCTCTCCTAATGGGCATGAAGCAGTGTCTCACTGTGGTTTTGATTCGCATTTCCCAAATAACTAAGGATACTAAGCGTCTTTTCATGTGCTTATTGGCCATTTGTATATCTTCTTTGGAGAAACCTCTATTCAAGTCCTTCATGTGCCAGGTATTCTTTTGCCATATCCCTTGTGATCCCAGAGATCATCTTCTCTGTGAAGGTGATCCTTTCCTTAGCTCAGGGGAAATCCTAAATGCTAATCTATAAACCAGTCACAGCAATCCATTCTCCTTACTGAATATTTCATGATTGGCAAGTTCTGGCCAAGGAGAAAGATGAAAGAAGTTTGCTGGGAGGTTTCTGGGAAAAATTTTTGCACAATTAAAAAGTACACAAGAAGAGGCAGGCCCTTTTCTTCTGGACACTTGTTTTGGATGTGATGTCTGGAATTGTGCAGCCACCTCACCACCATGAGGACAATTGTCCTTAAGACCAATCCAATCTGCATAAGACAGCAGAACAGAGAGAGATTGACCTCTGGTCCCCAAAGATGTTTTTGAATTTCCAGATTAGCCAAACTTGGAGCTGCCCCACCCTGGGACATCTTGTCACATGTAATCATACATCACTAACTGACCAGGACATGGGAGTCAGGGGTTTCTGTTCCTTACAGCCAAAAGGCATCCTAATGAAGATTTAAATTTTTTTTTCTTTGAAACGTATACAATTACACACATAAACATTAATTTATTCATCATCTATTTATGGCTCTGTCAATTTGATCTTTTTTATACTTTAATAGCTCACAATCTTTTCTGAAAGATGAGCAGATGCAATGTAAAACCTTACATGATGAAGTATCAAAGGAAGTATCACAGCTAATCAGTGATTCAGAAGGAGGAGTGAGGTTTGAGGTTGAAGTGGGATCTAGGTGGAAGTAGGGGTCATACGTAGGCCAGACCTTGAAGGTAGTAAGGAAGGGAGATGGAGGTGGGAATTTTCTCCCCCCTTTAGTGATTTTTCCTTTTGTAAGAAAAAAAGTGTCTGTACACCACAGATTGAGCTCAGGAGCTTCTGGTAGTGATTGAAGCAATCCCTCTCTAATCTCACCCTCCCTGCATTCCTTCAAGTACAAGCTGTTTTCAAAATATTCTAGCACATATCTTTGCAAACTGTTTTCATCATTTGGAACTTGCTATCTCACCTAAAAGGAATGTGAATTTACTCAGTTCAGAGTTTTCCTATGTGATAGGCGGAGGGGCAGGGGCTGAGCTCTGAGAGGCGAAGCAAAACACCTAGTGGCCCTGGGAAAGATCTTCAAGCTCCCAGTGGTGGGTGGGACCCCTCTGTCCCTGTGGTGCACTGATTAAAACGAAAGAAAAAGAAAAGAGGTCAACAAAACCCTAAGTAGCTGCCTTTGTTTGCTGAATGTGTTCGGACTGGAGGGGCTAGGGAGATAGGAGAGGAGGTGTCCCTTGGCTCAGAGTGCCCAAGTGTCCCCTCCTCTCCTATACACTGCAGGACAGCATTCTGCTTTTGCTAGTCAGCCCAGAGAAGCCACATCCTGCTATCCGTAAACCCTGCTGCTGTGTATAAATCGATATCATCCCTGGGGAGAGCTGGGGCTGGGGCTGGTGCTGGGGCTGGTGCTGGGGCTGGTGCTGGTGCTGGGGCTGGTGCTGGTGCTGGGGCTGGTGCTGGGGCTGGTGCTGGGGCTGGTGCTGGTGCTGGGGCTGGTGCTGGTGCTGGGGCTGGTGCTGGGGCTGGTGCTGGGGCTGGGGCTGGGGCTGGGGTGAGCAGCTTGATCCATATTAAGAGGCAACGGGCCTCCAAGACAAAGAAGAGAGCAAGGCACAGACCGCCAGCCCGGGTCTGTGCCAGATCTGCTGTGAACCCCGGAGTAGTCACTTAATCTTCCTGGTTATTCACCATGAAAATGGGAACCAGAATGCTCAGCTCATGTAGTTGCTGTTAGCAGTAAATAAAATAGATTCTGTAGGGCTCTGATGGGCAATGGGGTAGTAGCAAGTGGTGGGAAGAAGTGTTATTGGTTTTGGACTTACCTTCACAAAGGCATCAAATTTAGGCATTTAATTGCATTTTTAAATGAAATCATCCACACAGTCATTGTGTTTTATATGTGGGGGGGGAGGGATGGGTGTTACAACTATGAATTTGTTAAATGTGAAACTTTACACTATAATTTTTATGATCCTATCTTGAAGATACACCCACACACACGTGTGTGTGTGTGTGTATGACTCTTGATCAACACAGGTTTGAACTGGGCAGGTCCACTTGTATGTGGATTTCCTTCTGCATCTGCCATCCCTGAGACAGTAAGACCCACCCCTCCTCTTCCTCCTTCTCCTCAGCCTACTCAATGTGAAGACCAGGATGAAAACCTTTATGATGGGCCGGGCACAGTGGTTCATGCCTGTAATCCTAGCACTCTGAGAGGCCACGGCAGGAGGATTGCTTGAGCTCAGGAGCTCGAGACCAGCCTGAGAAAGAGCGAGGCCCCATCTCTACTGCAAATAGAAAGAAATTAGCCAAACAACTAAAGATAGAAAACAATTATCCCAGCATGGTGGCATGTGCCTGTAGTCTCAGCTACTCAGTAGGTTAAGACAGGAGGATCGCTTGAGCCCAGGAGTTTGAGGTTGCTGTGAGCTAGGCTGACACCACGGCACTCACTCTAGCCTGGGCAACACAGTGAGACTCTGTCTAAAAAAAAAAAAAAAAAAAAAACCTTTATGATGATCCACTTCCACTTAATGAATAGTGAATATATTTTCTCTTCCTTATGATTTTCTTAATAACATTTTCTTTTCTGTAGCTTACTTTACGGTAGGCGTACAGTGTATAATACACATAACATAGAAAAAATATGTATCAATCAACTGTTTGTGTTATTGGTAAGGCCTTTGATCAACAGTAGGTTATTAGTAGCTTTGGCTAGTCAAAACTTACAAGCAAATTTTTGACTGCATGGAAGGTTGGCACTCCTAATCCCTGCATTGTTCAAGAGTCAACTGCAGAGGTGTGCATGAGTGTGTGTGTGTGTGTGTGCACGTGTGTGTGTGTGTGTGTGTGTATGTGTGTGTGTGTGACCATTCCTGGAAATACTGTAGGTTTGAGCATACATATTCCGAGGAGCCTTCAAAAATGGCAATTGTATGGAACTCTCTTGACTCCTGAGAGGCCCTGTATGTGTGTGATATTCATCTCCTTTTCTTCCTTCTTCTATAATGCAGAGAACCAGCAGACAGAACCATCCCAAAGCCTATATAGGACTGGGGAAAAAGCCGTTAGAGGAGGGCAGGCTGATTGTCAGGGATATCTCAAGACCCATGGAAACAGGAGCACCAATGTAAGGTGTGAGTATATTTTGGAAAAAATTGGTGAAGAAAGCCACCTGTCTGTGCTGGTCTCCATGTTCTCTACAGGAGAATCTGCTTAATCAGTGCCGAGAAAATGCAATTATGATTGAGCTGCTGAATTACAGCCCATGCCAAGCCTGTTCTCCACTGAGAGCTGGAGATGTTTCTGAGCTAAATGAACCATTGCTCACATACATATACTCACAAACATGCCCCAGGAACCAGAGCCGTCTACCAACCCAAAGTTCACCTCTTCCTTATTTTTTTAAAAGAATAAACTTTTGTTGACATATAACAGGTACATCAAAAAATGCACCAGCCATAAGGGTACAACTCAGTGCATTTTCTCAGAGTGAACATACCCGCCTCACTCTAGCCAGACAGAGAGCATTTGCAGCCTGCCGGAGTCCTCATACCCCCCAGGCAGCGTCTCCCTCCCCAAAGTACCCCATCCTCACTCTCAAGACCTTGGATTACTTTTGCCTGTTTTTAACCTTTATATGAATGAAATCATGCAGTATGTGCACGTCAGTTCCTGGCTTATCCTGCTTGCCCTCACGTTGTGATTTGCTCCTGCTCTTGCAGGAAACAGTGTTTCCATTACTGACTGCGTAGGATTCCATTGTACAATTACACCACCAGTTATCTGTTCTACTATTGAGGGACATTGGGGTTGTTTCTGGATTTGAAGGTGTTATAAATACGGCCAAAAGAAAGCTTTTTTGTTTATGCCTTTGGGGAGGGAGACAGATATACCCAGGATTAGAACTACTGGGCCGAAGGGTAAGTGTGTTCAGCTTCTGAAAAATAGTCACCCAGTGTGGTTGAATCAGTGGACGCTCCCACCAGCAGACCTGAGGTTTCTGTTGTTCCACATCTTACTGACTTTGAGTATTGTCAGTCTTTTTCATTTTAAGTATTCTGGTGCTTGTGAGGGGGTATCTCATTATGGCCTTAATTTGAATATCCCTGATGGTTGATAAGGTTTAGCCCCTTTTCATATGTTTATTAGCTACTTGGAGAATCTCCTTTGTAAAATGCCCATTCAGATCTTTTGCCAATTTTTCTCCTGGGCTGTCTACCCTTTTCACATTGACCCGTAGGCGTTCTTTATATGCTCTGCACTTGAGTCTCTTTGTTACATCATGCAGGTAGCTTCTTTTCATTCTTTCAATGATGAACTATTTTGATGAAGTTATAAATTTTAATACAGTCCAATTTATAAATCCTTTCCTTTATGGTTAGTGCTTTTTGTGTTCTTCTCTACCTCAAAGTCACAGAGACATTCTCCAATGGGATCCTCTGGAAGCCTTATTATTTCGCCATTCCTATTTTGATCTGGAGCCCACCTACGATTGCTTTATGTGTATGACAGAGATCATTATTTTTTGTATATTAAATTGACCCAACATCATTTATGTGTTTTAAAAAGTCCTTTTTCAATTGTTTTATATGCCGTCTTAGTCATAAGTCATGTGTCCACATAACGTGGGTCTGTCTCTGGACTCTGTTCGGTGCCACTGGTCCCTCCACGTGCTGTCTTGTTAACTGCTGCTTTGTAAGTCTTAATATCCAGCAGTGCAACTTTTTCCATCTTCTTTGTCTCAGCAATTCTTAGCCCTTTACATTTCCACATCAATTTATATTAACAGAATCAGCTTGTCAGTTTCTACAACAAATCCTGCTGGGATATAGATTAGAATTTCATTAAATCTATATACACCACTTGAGAAACAATCAATACCTCTAAGTGTGTAGTCTTTGAATCCGTGGATATCGTATGTTGTGCCATTTATTTAGTTTTTAACTTCTCTCAGGAATGTTCTATAGTTTTCCGTATAGAAGGTTTGCACATCTTGTGTTGAGTTTATTCCTATGTATTTGATCTAAATGAAATTGTTTTTCAAACTTCATTTAATAATTGTTTATTGATACTATGTAGAAATATAATTGTGTAATTAACCTTGTATCCAGAGACCTTGGTAAGTTCCTTAATTAATTCTAATAGTTTAGATTGGTTTGGATTTTCTGCATACAATATGTCCTTTGTGAATAATGATAGTTTTATTTCTTCTGTGCTAACTTTTGCATTTTATTTCTATATTCCTTTATATGTTTTATTGCACTGAGACCTGTAGTACCATGCTTAATAGAAATGCAAATGGTGAACAGATTTATCTCATTTTCAGCCTCAGAAGGGAAAACTTATTTTTATCATTTAATATCATGTTTACTGCATTTTTAATCAGATAAAGTTCCATTCTATTGCAAGCTTGTTAAGAGTTTCTTTTTTAAAAACTAAGAATAAGCACTTAATTTTACAAAGTGCTTTTCCAGTTTCTATTGAGACGATTGTATATTTTTTTCTCCATCAAATTATTGTACGTTGATTGATTTTCAAATGTGAAATTAACATTGCAACTTGATCTTGATATATTGCCTTTTCTACCTAGTGTCATGGATTCCATTTGCTAATTTTGTGTAGGGTTTTTGAATCTTTGAATGAGAGAGAGTGACTATCATTGTCCTTTCTTGCAAGTAGACCAGGAAGATCACTTCTGGCTACTCGGGGATGGAGCAGATTTGAAGCTGGCTACCTGGACTGGTGGGAGTCAGCATTCAGTTGGTCTCACTCCCACGGTGTGGTCTTGTAGCTGGAAGCTGGGAGTGTTTGGCAGGCACTCTCCTTGACATGTCCTGAACATCAGTTTTTGTCCCCCTGTCCCAGGAGAGAGCCAAAAGCTCTGCTGGGCTCCTCAGCTCGACAATCTCTCTTTTGTTCTGCCTTAGCTATGGCCCTGCAGGGCGGTGGGGGCTTAAGCGCTGGGACCCCCTCTCTCAGGTTTTCTCTGTGGCCTCGCACATTCTAACTTCTTTGGCTGTTGTCCTTGACCTTCAAACATATTTTCGTTTTGGCCTTTTCCTATTTTGTCCAGCTCTTCTAATTGTTTTCAGTGGAAAATTTGGTCCAAACAAGGTCAGCCATCACTCCCCTTTACTCCCCATCCTCAGACCTCCAGGCTTCCGCCCTCACGCCTACGTGGTCTGGATTCTGCAGACGAGGGACGCATGATCTGCGGCTGACCTCTCCGCGCCAGCCTGTGCCCCTTACCCAACCTGTACACCACCGAGAGAGTCACCTTTGTAAAGTGTTGCCTTGCACGCATCACCCTCCTACTTAAAAGCCTGCAATAATGTCAAGCGGCCTATAGTGAAGAAGACTTCTTTTCCAAGCCTGGAACTTGAGAACTTCAAAGAGATGGTTCCCCTGCACCCTAG
Source organism: Mirza zaza (assembly GCA_008750895.1). Classification (NCBI taxonomy): domain Eukaryota; kingdom Metazoa; phylum Chordata; class Mammalia; order Primates; family Cheirogaleidae; genus Mirza; species Mirza zaza. Next base: position 1,771 of record VSMD01110441.1, on the reverse strand, counting down.
TGCTGCCACATTGCTGCCCTCACTTTCCACCTGCTCCTGAACCTGAAGCACCTCTCCTTTCTCGCTCCAGGGTTTAGTGGCAGTACTTGGGGTGCACTGGAGGTGCTTCTATCTCTGAGCCTTTTCCCCTCTGCTCTCCTGCCTACAACGCCTTCCCCCTTCTCTCAGTTGCTTTAGTGCTGCCTTCCCCTCATGACCTACTTGGGTCCCCAGCCCACCAAGTCGTGACTTCCACACACTGTGACACTCTTCCTCATAGGGCCTCCAGAGTGCCTCCCAGTTGCCTTTGAGTGGCAAAGCTGCGACTTTGTGTTATTCACGGATGCATCTGTGTTTTGCCCTCTTTCATCTCCCAACCAGATGAATACTCCTCGAAGAAGTCACCCCTTAACCGCTTCTGTGGGCTTATGGCCAGTGAAGGCAGAAGCTCAGCGGGCAAAACAGGTGCTCGGTGGGCGGTGGCGGCTGTGGCCGCTGTTAGCATTGATCCCGAGCAAGCCTGGCTCTCCCCTGTCCAAGCACAGGGTGGCTGCCCTCCCCATCCTCTCCGAAGGGAAGTGGGACCGTGTTACCAGCCTTGGCCTAAGCAGCGGGAGTAGAAAAGACTCAGATCTCCTCCAGGTAGAAGGGTTAACAGCCTGGGTGTGGTTTGCCTCCTCTCTGTCTTTTGTTTTCAGACGGGAATCTTGGAAATATATCTTCATCACCCTGGCTCCACGAGTATCCACTGCAAAACAGAAAGCCCACCAGACCTCGCTGGTCACATAGAATGAGTGAAAAATACACTTTTAATCTCATAAGGCACGGGGAGAGGGCTCGGTCCTGTCTGCAACCATAACCTCCACACCGCACCCCCTGCCCGGGGAACTGGTGCCAGCAATGCTAAGGGAGGTGGCTGCCCCCCACCGATGGAGATGACGGAGAAGAACAAGTAAAGACGTGGCTGTCACTTCCTGTCATGTCACTCAGGCACCGCTTCCCCACAGACCAGGGGAAAACATCCTGTCCTTGAAGTGTCGTAAAAATCTGCCTCCATAGAGACGGAGCAGAATTAGAGGCAGTCGTTGCGAATTTCTTCACACAGCAAACAACTTGGAATCACAGAACAATTTTTCTCTTGCAGGTGACTCTGGAAGACAATAGCGATGACAGCTACCTTGGAACATTTGCTCGAGCCTCTTCGGTATTTGGAATCTCCGAGACAACGTGGAGAGGTAGACGCCACTTGTTCCCGTTTTACCGTAAGGAGTAAGGAGCCCAAAGCTTCGCGAGGCCAGGTGGCTCGCATGGGGCCACACGGCTGCCCCCCGGGACAGGTCAGCTCCAGATCCGATGCTCCCTCCTCCCGGGCATTTCTGTATATGCTCTGGGAGCTAAGCAGCAGCACAGACCATTCCTGTATTCTAAGTTTCTCTTATGAAATCATGAGCAGATAACCGCATAAAAAATCACCTAGTAAACTCAACATAATTAGCTGTTTATGATTTTGACCACTTATTCATTTATCCCTCCTTCCATTTGCTTTCTGTTTTGCTACCTCTTTACAGCCAACAATTACTAATAGTAGGAAGCACAAACATTTCAAGAAAACATCATAGAAGAATTTTAAGATAGAGAATGTTGTCTCTGTTAATTTAATTTTAGTTTAATTGGAAGGAGAAATCTCTCTGTTATTCCATTCTAGCCCAGGGACCCCTCGGTTGAGGCCAGGGGACCATGGGAGCACCATTTAAGAGCCACTAGTGAGGTGCCTTCCTCATTCCCATCCCCC
>VSMD01110440.1:0-16946 GCA_008750895.1 Mirza zaza | reverse complement strand
CCCAGCTACTCGGGAGGCTGAAGCAGAAGGATCGCTTGAGCCCAGGAGTTTGAGGTTACTGTGAGCTAGGCTGATGCCACAGCACTCACTCTAGCCTGGGCAACAAAGCGAGACTCTGTCTCTAAATAAATAAATAAATAAATAAATAAAAAGTTTAATATGATATTAGTCTTTATCTACAGATAAACATATTGACCCAACACCAATTATAAAAAGATCACCTTAATTTTCTTTCATGTAAGGGTGTGTTTTTATTTCATTTTTCTCTATTTTCAAATAACTGTCTTTGCATGTAGTAGTGGAATCTATTAAATACATCAAGAAAAGATTTTTGGGTGATATAAGTGGAGAATTTTTACAACAGTAGTTGTATATTTATTATAAATTGATTTTAACATTTGTAAAATATTAACTTAATAGTAGTTATTTTAGTAAGATGATATGTAATAAATTATGTCCTCCCTAAATAATTAATGTAATTCAAAAGTAAACTAATATTATATCATTCTTTAATTATCTAAATGCCTCTGTTTTCCAGGTCATACAATAATTTCCCCAATTTCTGATGTTCTAAAAATATTGTAAAAAACTGTATATCCATCATTTTTTAAAACTCTCTCCACCAAACAGAAGATTTGAAGCAAGAAAGTGCATTGATATTATATAGTAGTTACTTTTTAATTGAAACCTATTAAATGCCTATGTATAATTTGGTCACTTATTTATTTTTTTATTATTTTGAGTATGTTCTAGAAACAGTGATAGAAACAAGCATTATTTATTTATATTAGTTTAAATAATTTCGAGAGACTATAGACACAGAAATAGTTCATTATAATGTAAAATACATGAAAAATAGAGATATTTAAAAACTAAAAAATGAGCATGGAAACTCTATCAAATGTTAGGCTGGGTTCTTCAGAAAAGCAAAACTGAGTGGGTATTATTAGCTGTGTGAGAGATTTACTAAGGGAAATGCCAGGGAGGGAAAATGCAAAGATATCCAGAGAGGGCTAGGCCATCTTCGAGTGTCAATTATGCTTCTTACAGGAGATTTTATATATTTCCATTGCTTCTACACTATATTCCTTATTGCTCACAAGTTCATGGCCAGCTACTCTATGATGCCTGATGTCCTCTCTTTCTGATAGGAAATAAGAAGAGAGATGTTAGTAGTATGAACTACAGCCCTATGGCTGCAGTTGATCTCAGGGCAGCAACTAATTCTCTCCTTTCTCCACAATGTATTCATTTCTGAGAAGTCCAGACTCTTTGTTATCACATCCTTCTAAGGTGTGGGGTTGCCACATGTATCTGTTCATTGTTATAATGGGGAAAGGGAGTTGCAAGAAATATCAAAGTAGATCACCTAGGTTCCATATATATTTATTCCTGCCTCTATTGTGAAAAGCAATCCTACCTCCTTTTGCAGATCAGAATTAATTACTCCTGCCAGAAGGTGACTCATCTTCTTGCCTCCCAATACTTAGGGACAAGATGTCCAAAGTGCCCTCACAGCATGATAATGTATAGTTCAATGGGATGATTACTGTGGTCCCTGGCAAGAAGGAAACTGTAGGGATGAGATTTGAGGGACAGAAAACACACAATCCACCCCCCATGAGTTACTGGAAGTGATGGTAAGTGAAAACACATCAGTAGGGAATGGAGAGGGCTTCCTGAGCAGCATGGAAGTGTGTGTCTTAACAAGGCCATTAGTGCACTAAAATCTTTTTCATTCCATCAACTTAGCATGATGTCATCAATGCAATAAATCAATATGATGCTCTACAGTATGTTCAGGCAGTCCAGATTTTTTCAGATTATATTATGACACAGGAAGGGAGAATTTTCTTAGACTTACACTAAAACTATAAGTGAATATTCTTTTCCATCCCACTTTAATGTATACTGTTTCTAATACTTTTTTTTTTTTTTGGAATGAAAAGTAGCTGCTAAATCAATGGCCATATCCTATTTACCTGAGGCTTTATTAATCTGCTCTAAAATGATACCATGTCCAGCACAGCCCCTCGAACAGGACTTCTTCTTAGTTGACCCTGAAGTAGTCTATAGTCATTTTCCAAGTTTCATCCATTTTCTGTAGTGCAAGACTGATATGTTAAATAAAAATATGATATGATAGGAACCACAAATTCTGCATACTTTCATGATTTAATAGAATTACTCATCTCTATCTTTCTTACTTCCAGGATTCAGTATTGTTTTTGATTTACTATCTTTGTCATAGTAGGTGGTAGTTTGAGGGGTTTTCACTTAGCCTTTCCATTGTGATCACTCTTACTTTTCATACCAGGGACCTAATTTAGGGGCTAGTCAAATTGCTAAGTGTATAAATTCTAATTATATCCATAAGGAATGGGACAATTATCCCTATGCAGGTTCATGGATCCAGTGGTAATATTGTGAGTTGCACTTTGGTCAGGACACAAGACTCCATTTATTACTTGGACCCTGTAAGTTTACTCTAATAGGGATGAAGATGTGGTAATAATGGTACTTTGTGTCTCCAGGTATCAATGTCTACTCATACCTTGTGTCTAATAATTTTTAGAGTTTCTCTATGTCCCCCTTTCTCAATATAGTACATACTTGTCATATCATAGCCAAGCCATCTCTCCTAGTGACATAGCCTCTTCTTCATTCAGTGAGTTCCTGATTTGATAAACTATCTCAGCTCTGGATACTATCCAGCAGATTGTGACTTTGTATTGTGATGATCACTCTCATCACAATAAAGGAGTCTTTTACTCCTTGCTTCATGACATTTTAAATTTTTTGCATTTTTAAAACTTATGGATATTATTCTTATTTATTTTGTCCTTAGGGATAACAATCTATTTTAACCATGTCTAAAACGAGCTGAAGATCATGATTCTTTGGTTGTCCTTCTGGTCTTTCTAGTTGTGATTTTAGCCTCTTTTTTCTTGATGATAAAGTGATGCTCCCTGGCCTCTGTTGCTACAGGGCTCCATGATCCCTATGGATATTAACAAGCTCAGCTCTGTGACTATTTCTCCCACCGTCCACCCTATGTTGCACAACAGACATACAACAGAACATCTCATAGATGTTGGTGCCCCTCTCACCAGCACTTTTCTAGTAGTCTTGGTGAATGGCCTTCCCCATGTGATGTAATCCTCTGGTGAGTTTTCTGGCCTGACATAGTATGTCCATTGCCAAATGAATGCCCACTTTCCTTAACTTCTTTCACTCATCCTTTATCGCTTGGCAGGACAGCTCAGGCATTTCTACTACATTTGTCTTCTGCCATCTTCTCCTCCAGATTCAAGGAGCTATCACCATAGCAGCAAGTTTCACCCATTCAAAGAAAACATTTCCGGAATGTCAAAATACCATATTCTGAGAAAGTGCTCCCAATTCAATAAGTTCTGGTTGTTGACCCATTCTTACATTTATGCCCCCTTTAGTCAAGCAATCTCAAAATCCAATCCCATTGATACTGTCCTGAATGTTGCTTTTATGTGCTACCAAATTCTTACAATCATTTTAATCTCTTTCAGGATTATAATATCCCCAGTTGTGTTATGCTTATATTAACCCTAGTTTTCATCCTGAGAGTTAAGACAAGAGGTTGGGAAAGCTCTTGAGGTGACAGAAGGAGGTACCTGTTTCTTGCTGTGGAGACACCTCTGTAGTACCTTGAAACACAGAACAGTGGTCTGGTAGAGAAAACCTAGGTCTCTAAAAGATGAGCAACTAAATGGATGGCTCTGAGCATGCTGATATGTAGATCTTCCCTTTATGGGGTTGCAGAGGTAGACACCCCCCTTCCCTAGTGAGAGTTAATGTTAGTTCTGTGCTTCAAGATTTACTGGAGGTTGAGCATTCAAGCATCTTTTGAGCTTTGCAATTCTATTGTGTTTATAATAGTAAATATAGCAGTCTCAGCTCTCTCCCTGATAAAAAAAAAAAATAAGGATTTCTTTGTAAGCTACCACAATTTAATCCCTTACTCTTACACACTCAGCAATTATCTGTCTGTAAATGACCATCAGTTCTCATTTTCTGAAGGCAAGAGGTTAATACAACTTGATAATCAGCCAACTTCACTGTCATATAAGCGTTATTTACCCCATTATCATTCAAAGGCACAAATAATCATACCTCAAATAATTTTCCTCAATCTGAATATGTTTCAAGGCACCATTGGCAAAAATTTAGCAACTGGGGTCCTATTTAGGCAAATAACTCTCATGCCCTACCCTAACATTATGAATTGTGTTCTCTTTGCCTGTTGGGCGAAGAGTGAGCCAGTCCCAAACTCCCATCTTAATACATTTCCTCAGTTCCGCTTGTGATTTTTGGGTACTCTCAGAAGTAGAAGACAAGACAGGATTATATGTGCAAAGTCTTTTGGGGGAAATGCTAGTGAGGGAAAGTGGGGAGGTATATAGAGGATATTGTGAGAGCCATTACACTCAGATGCAGGTCTGGTCTCTGTCAAGGGGAGCAGAGAAGAAGGGCTGAGTGGAAGACTCAGACTACAGTGTATATCTAGGAAACTTTCTGAAGGCTGAGTCTTCTAGTCAAAGTTGCTCATCAGAGGAGTCCCATGTCTCACAGGAACTGGTCTATCTTAGTAAGCCATCTGTCTTAGTCTGTTTTCCATTGCTTATAACAAAATATCTGAAACTAGGTAATTTATAAAGAAAATGAATTTACTTCTTATAGTTATTGGAGGCTGAGAAGTTCAAGGTCAAGGGGCCACATCTGTTGAGGCCCTTCTTGCTGGTGGGGATTGTCTTCAGTGTCCCAAGGCAGAGTAGTACATCATATGCCAAGGGGTTTGAGTGTGCTAGCTCAGGTCTCTCTTTCTCTTTTATAAAGCCACCAGTCCTACTCTCATGATTACCAAGTAATCCATTAATTCATTCATCTACAAAAGAATTCATCTATTTATAAGGGCAAAAGCCCTTACGACCCAATTACCTCTTAAAGGCCCCACCTCTCAATATTGTCACATTAGAGATTAAATTTCAACATGAGTTTTGGAGGGGCCAAATATTCAAACCATTGCACTACCTACATTCAGTCAATGGCTGAGAGAAGCCCTTGAGAAGTGTGGCCAGGAGCCCAAGGTGGTGATTGATTTCAGAATGCAACAGCTTGGGCCATTAGTCAACTGTGCATGTCCCACTAGGAGATCTGAAAGGGATATTTTCATAGGTGCCACATATTTATACCATTTATATTGAGACTTTCTTTTCAATTATAAGAAATTTTGTTTTTGTATAATGATGGAAAATTGTCTGAAACTCTCTTAGTCTATAGACAGCTATGGTTAATGCTATCAGTAAACATGACTAAAATTAAGAGGTTCTATAGTGGCCAGCACTAATGAAGAAATAACATGATGGGAAATATGATGAGAGGAAGAAAAACAAAACAATGGTAACAATTTGAGTGCTATGCTTGAAATGATAGAAGTGCAAGATCTATAGGTTAATGTAATATCTAAAAATGTGAATGGATAATACATTTTACTGATATGGTCTTTGACATTTCTAAATGAAGTTTGTCTCCTTCATTTAGCCTGTCATAACATCACAGATAAAATATTAAAAAGGGCTCAAAACTATTATGCATACTATATTTATCAACAGTTTAGTTAACCTCTAATTTGGGTTACCTCTAGGTATCTACAATAACCTACATAAGCCAAAACTCACTATAAAGTTTACATTTTCCAAAATTAGCCCTATTCAATCTTTTAAAAAATTGTATAATTTCAATCTTATAATCAAAAGTTTTTGTGTCAATTCATATTACATAAGACATAAAGTTTGCATTAGAAATATTTCATCTGCAAACAGGAGGCAGTTTGTCCTGAATAAAACTCATTTTCAACTATATGTCCTATAACACCCTGCCAAGGCACTAACATTCTGCTCACATAGTATTTTTTTAAATGAATGCCAAAGAGCCAAAGAGCCCATCTGGCATGTAGGGGCAGAAATAGAAATAAAAAGATGCCTAAGTAATAGATATAAAATGAACAAGCATATATTTTGTTAGAAACTCAGTTATCTCTGAAAAATATGCCTATAACTGGCTTCTGTGCATTAGTATAAACCTCACTCTAATTATCTGAAATTAAATGGAAACTGATATTTATATTAAAATGTTATAATAGGGATCTTAGGAGGATAATGTTTTGTTATGTATCTGGACATAGTATATCTACTACTGTGTAAGGATAATAACTTTGGTTTCTTATAAGACATTTAAACAATGAATGACTTATATATTGGTCATGTGATTTGTTTATTTATTTCAAGAGTGTACCATAGAAGGCTTATGGCACAGAAAACCTAGGAATAGATTTAAATATAAGTCATTAATGTTATAGGGAAAATGAGTTCTGGGTGCTTTATATTAAATGTTGGTATGATGTTTTGATGTCCTGCATATAACTACTCAGTGCTCATTGAGCTCACTGGCTTACATTTTAGCGTCACTTCCAGGAAAGCCACTTCCTGATACTGCAGTTGACGAGTAGGAGATGTATTGTATGTTTAACACAGGGTCATTTTTTACCATTGTAGAAGGAAATGAAATGAGTTTCCTTTAAGTAATGTGAAGAGTCTGAAAGTATAAAATGTGCAAACACTCAACTTTTCTAGTCCCCATATACACTGCTGTGCTAAGAGTAGGGTTGATTGTGGTTTCTTAGAAGAAGGTGAATTGTTTCTGTGCCTTAAAATATTTTACAACTGTAACAGGAACAATATCTAAAGGTGGAGTAAAATTTTACTCATTGGATTATGAATATCAATAGGATATCTTATGGTGGATTTAATTAGAATTATGTCAATGAATGTACAAAGGAACATAAATATAGATAGATACATATCTATGAAATTTTGGTTTTAAAAATTATATATTTGCACTAAAATTTTCCCTGTACTGATATTTGGCTGACAACCTTTCAATCCATATGAAAAATGCATTTTTAAATTATATATAGAAATATATAAATAACACAATAAAAAACAATCAGTAGAAAAGAGTTTTAAATGAAGAGCTTTTTAATTTTAGGATGGTTTCTTCTAATTCCTTCTGAGGGTAATTCAACGTCTTAACATTTTAGTACTTAATTCAGAATGCGGCAAATTTGAATGAATAGTAGGCACAATTATCAAGGTAATGAAAATAAATAAACTTGTTCTAAATGAAAGGGGTTTTATTGCTTCAAATTATCCAAAGTGGATACATAAATTAATTGAATTACTTAGAAAATTGTTCAACACTTCTCTTTGCATGAGTAGATACAACTTGAATAATAAAATAATAAGAAGTTTAAATGGCATACCACACAAATATATGCCTTCCTACAAAGAAACTTTGGAAGATGGTGAAACTGCATAATAGTATTTTAATAAATTAGTAAGTCAAGTAAAAATAAATGAGCTTATATGTCTCTGATTTTAATAAAGTATGTCAATTACAACAGAATTGGCACGATACAATGGAGTGAATATACCCAAGTACTGTGCAAATGAATGTACTTTCAATGTTATAGAAAATTATAAGACAAACATGCTTCAAATAATAGAATTGTATTCTAAATATAAATTTCAGATTCACATTTTTTTCTGACTCTGAAAGAATTTTCTCATGCCAGTATTTTAAAAAGGAGACTCAGTCATTTTTATTGGTTAACTGGTTCCTTTTACACTATATACAAACTGTGGCTGATTCTTTTTAAACCATTCATTATAGTCTGAATATTTGTGTCCCCTAACATTTATATGTTGAAATTCTAACCCAGAAAGAGATGGTATTAGAAGATAAGGCTTTTGGGGGGTGATTAGATGATGGGGTAGAACCATTGGGATTGGGATTATTGCCCTTATGAAAGAAACCACAGAGAGTTAGATTGCCCCTTCCACTATGTGGGGGCACAGCTAGAAGTGAGACATTTATGAGCATGAAAGAAGGCTTTCACTGACACTAAATTTGTTGTCAACTTTATGTTAGACTTGACAGCCTCTAGAAGGAGAATAATAAATTTCTGTTGTTTTATAAACTACCTAGCTTGTGTATACTGTTATAGCAGTCTAAATGGACTAATACACCACTGGCATATACAAGGGAGAAAAGAGCAGTAGCTCTGAGTTTGAGAGCCCACTCTTACTTACTGATATATAAAATTAAGTAAGTTCTCATTACTTTATTTGTCAATATTGAATGAGATTATATATGGAGAAGTATTTTAAACTATATTTTTTTAAAAATATTTTTATTATTAAGATAACAATATTAAGCATTTTAAAGGAAATTAAACAAATCTCAGTTGGAAACAACAACTATTCAATCCAGAATCTACAAAGAACTCAAGCAAATCAGCAAGAAAAAAATAAATAACTCCATTAAACAATGGGCAAAAGACATAGACAGAAGCTTTTCAAAAAAGAGAGACAAATGACCAATAAACGTAGGCAAAAATGCTCAACATGACTAATCATCAGGGAAATGAAAATTAAAACCACAATGAAATATCATCTTACCCTTGTTAGTATGCTTTTATTAAAAAGTTCAAAAGCTATAGATACTGGTGTGGATACAGAGAGAAAGGAATGCTTATGCACTATTGGTGGCACTGCAAATTGGTACAACCTCTATTGAAAACACTATGGAGATACTTCAAAGAACTAAAAGCAGACCTACTATTCAATCCAGCAATACAAATACTAGGTATTTACCCAAAGAAACTGAAGTCATTTTTACCAAAAAGAAAAAAATCTGTATTTGAATGTTTATTGCAGTATAATTCAGAATTGCAAAGATGTGGAATGAACCCAAGTATCCATTAATTCATGAGCAAATTAACAAAATGTGGTATATGTATGCCATGGAGTGCTACTCAGCCATGAAAAAGGATGAATTAATGCCTTTTGCAACAGTTTGGATGGAACTGGATACCATTATCTTAAGTGAAGTATCTAAAGACTAGAAAAACAAACACCACATGTACTCACTGTTAAATTGGAACTAACCAATGAGCACACTTGTGCACAGAGGGAAGCAAAACTGAGTGGAAATCAAGCCAAGGGAAGGGGGAGGGGCAAAAACCTATCTAAAGGGTCCAATGAACACTATTTGGGTGATGGGCACACTTGTAGCCATGACTCAACATTACCAAAGTGATCCATTTAACCAAAAACATTTGCAACCCCTTAATATTTTGGAATAAAACATGAAGGTTAAACAAAAAAAAAATCTAGTTTTTATAAAGATATTCTCATTGAAAACTACAGAGATTAAATATGTAGGAACATAATTCTGAAAAAGAAACTATAGTTACATAGAGTCATACAAGATTAATGAAGAATTATAGTTTGTTTTGTTTTTCTCTACATATAAATAAGGAATTCTTCCATATTGAAAGGAATACAAACTTTTCACTCCTAAAAGGAGTGGAGAAGAAATTAGCGATATTAATCCAAGACAATGAGCAACAATCATTTGATCTAACAAGTTGTTATTGAGCATGTATTACACCTAGATTGGCAATTGGTTTCTATATAGTTATGAAGGACCCCTGAGGAAAAATCAGGTAGTTAAACAAAAATAGCATTCATTTTCAGAACTTCAACACAAATGTTACTAAATCCTTTGCATTTCTTCCACTAGGCCCCTTGAATCTTTCTTACAATTTTCCAAAGGTTTAATCAGTCAATATAGGTTCAGCTTATATGACTTTGTCAACTTTGGGTCTGAATAAAGTACATATTTATGAGATTTCTGGGTACGGTGTCATAGTGAATATTGTATCGAAATAAAATATATAATCTTGGGGTTATAAATAAAGGAACAGGTTTTTTTTAATTCAAAGAAAGGAATAGTTCAAGAGTAATAGTTATAGCTTGATGGCAAAGAAAACTTAACAGTCACTTTAATTTCACTAAACTTTAGGTCAGTGCAGATAGGTCTTCCTGACTATAGGTCTCTGACCACCCTTTTCTTAGAACGTTTACTTTAGAAAACTTTTAGTGGTAATTTTTTTTTCCTGCTGATTATATAAATCTTCTACAATATTTATCTACAGGAATATCTTTCTCAGAGACCTGGGAAGCATTCCTTCGAAATGTAATCATCAATGAAAAAAGAATCCCTGTCTCCTAGTTTTAGTGGGATTGTAGGAAGCTAACTTTTAGGTAAGTGCCATCTAGTAAAAATAGATGCTAAATCACATTCACCATCCTATCTAATAACATCATTGTCTTTTAGTACTTTTCCAGTAGCTCACCTGGTACTTAAACTCCCACTTTTTGTTTTAGTGGGGTTGAGTTCAACCTCTCTCCTCTATTCAAATAGTCTTGAATAAAGTCTTCCACAACTATTTAACTGACCTGGTGCAAGTTTTCTTTAACACTGGATAAAGATTGCTACAAAAACCACAATCTCCTCTTCCTTTGTCTCTCAGTCAATGAATAAGTCAGTTAAATAAAACTAAAGATATAGAGAAAACACAGAAATATTACTGCATCTCACCAAATAGTTTATATTTGCTTGCAATTAAGTGTAACTCAGCAGTCTCTTGTAAGTAGGGTATTGCAGGGAAACTAAGTATTGAATCTAACTGCTTATTTTTCTTTGTATATGCATATATATTTAAATAACTAACATAAACAACACAATACCCTGCTGGCAACTTGGAAAGAATAAAAATCTGGGATAGTTTACTAAAAGTTTAAGAGATAGCATTTACGCTTGATGGCTGCCTTTTAAGTAGTGTTTAAATATTCACTTTAAGGGATGCATACAGATGTGCCCTACATCTAATTATTTGGTATACAGATTACCACTGAGAGAAATTTTCCAATGTTAATAACTTAATTCAAAACTGCAAAAACCAACCTGTTCTCTCACCTGGAAATGTTATTATATACTAAAAAGCAGATTAGTGTCTAACAAAAGATAAAATGAGATAAGCAATAAAAATCTTATCCAAAGAAGTGATAATACCAGAAAAAAAAGTAAATAAGAATCAGTAAAATTTTAAGTAGAATTTCTAATTGTTTTATACTGTTTTTTCTGACTATAAAATTATTTTACCCTGAGCTATTTGTGAAAGATTTGAAATATACAGAAAATTCTAAAGAAAAAGGAAAAAAAAAATGTCACTGATACATCAATTTAATATACATGTATTGAACAATGATGGTGTACCACACCTGCAATGAACTCTGTGGACACTATGATAAATGATTTTAGATGGTTTTTACTCCCAGGGGCTTACACATATCGATGGCAATAGCCAGATTCATACATACAATGCAATGTGATAATTGCACTCTGTATTAGATAGACTTCCCTGGAGAGATGAATCCCAAATTATTTCTCACAAAATAGGCAGCAGTTGACCAAATAGGAGAACAAAGTAAAAACTCTTCTAAAAATTTAGTTGCATTATGCTTTCCTGTCTTTGAGTATATTATGTAACTTTCATATAAATTTTCCACCAAAGTAAATGTGTATACTTCAATATAATGTAATGAAAATGGCAAATCTCCTCATTATGCAAAATCTATTCTTCAGGGGAAAAATTGTGATAAAGCTTTACCCTACAGCCATGAAAGAAAGATATTCCTCTCAATACAGACTTGTCCAGCCATCCTGTCACACTTAAAGTACAGGGATATGAGTTATAAAAGGAGAAACTCTGGGAAAATCTAGGCCAGACTAAGATTTAATTAGAAAGTTATAAAACAGCCCCCCCAAAATTAGCACCATGCCAACATTGTGCTATGGAATTATTACTAAAAATGAAAGAACTCCATAACACAGACTCTTTCTCAAGAGAAGGACTTAGGGAAGGCAATCAAGCAAGGAAATAAACATAGGAACACTACAGGAGTTTGAAGCTTCTGACACCTAAAGCTATAGAGCAAGCATCAAATCAAGACCAACTCCTAGCCAGCTTAACATAGACTTTACACTAAGGGCCTATATAACTCACTTCCTACAACCTGTCTGACTTTCAACCAAAAAAATACAAGGTTAGCCAGAAGGAAAGGAGAGAAAATAATAAACACACACTCTAAAGAGACAAAGCAATCTTTAGAATCAGACTTAGATATGACACAAAGTTTAGAATTATTGGATCAGGAAATTAAAATAGCTATTATTAATAATTCTGTTAAGGGTTCTAATGGAAAAAGTAGACAACATGTAAGAACAGATAAGTATAGCAAGCAGAGAGACGTAAAACTAAGAAAGGGTCCAATGCAAATATTAGAAGTCAAAGTTACTGTGATAAAAATAAAGCATGCTGGTGATGGACTCCTTAGCAGACTGGATATAGCGGAGGACAGAATCCATGAGCTTAAGATAGGTCTGTAGAAACTTCTGACTAAAACGTAAAGAGAAGAAAGAATGGAAAACTAAAGAAGAATAGAATACCAAGAGCTGTTTCATAATTTCATTAGGTGTTAAGATATGCAGAATTGGAATATCATTAGAAGAAAGAATGAAACAGAAGAAATATTTGAGTAATAATCGCTGAGAATATTCAAAAATTAATAACATGCATCAAAACAAAAATTCAGGATACTCAGAAAGCAGCAAGTAAAATAAATGCCAAAAAATCTAACATCTGTAGAATACACATTCTTCTCATATCATATTCAAACTGCAGAAAAATAGAAAAGAAGCTAGAAGGGCTGAAGATACTTTATCTATAGAGTAATGAAGAATTACAGCATACTTCTCATCAGTAAACATGGAAGCAATAAAAGTGGAATGAAATATTTAAAGTGTTGGATAAAAACACAACAAAAACAACAAGAACAACAACTGAGAAGTCTATATCCTATGATACTATAAAAGTGAAGAAAAAAATAAAAACCTTGTCAGACAAGCAAAAAATGAGGTAATTCATCACCAAAAGACCTGCCTTGCAAGAAATATGAAAAGATTTTCTTCAGGCAGAATAAGATGATATTGTTCAGAAATTTTATGTACATAAAAAAGATGTTGTTATAAGGTAACTGTACTACACATAAATCAGTATAGTGCTATTTGAAGATGAACTTTGATCAGCTGTAAATGTAAATTGCAAACTCCAGGACAACCCCTAATTATAAAAAAAGAAAAAAAAAAAGAATTGTAATTGATGTACCAGGAGAGAAGATAAAATGAAAGGAAGGAAAAAATAAAAACAAACAAACAAAAACAAAGAAAACACGTACAAAACAATTACACACATTGTAATATTAACTGATATATAAAATAAAGAATTCACTTTTATTGTGAATGCCCTATAAATACCTATTAAAATACAGAAATTTTCAGAAGGTTTTGAAAAAAACACCCAACTATGTGTTTTCCATAAGAAATCCATTTTAAATATAAAGACTATGATAGGTTAAATGTACAGAGATTAAAAAACACATACTATTTAAACACTAAGTAAGAGAAAGCTAGAGAAGATAAATTATTTGGATACAGTAGACTTCAGAAAGTAAAAATTATAAAAGAAAAAGAAGGGCATTAACAATTTTCTAAGAAGTCTTAAGAATCCTAAACATGTATACTCCTAGATATTTAAGTTTCCTTGGGATTTGAGTTTCTGCTTGATGGTTCTTGGCATATATGAATGCTTCTGATTTGTGTATATTGATTTTATAACCTGAGCAGAAACTCAAATCAAAAACATAATATCCTTTACTATAGCCCCAAGGAAAATTAAATATCTAGGAGTATACTTAACAAAAGATATGAAAGATTTATACAAAGAGAGCTACGAAACACTAAAAAAAGAAATTGAAGATGATTTGAACAGATGGAAAAATCTACCTTGTTCATGGATTGGTAGAATCAATATTGTTAAAATGTCAATATTACCTAAAGTTATCTACAGAATTAATACAATCCCTGTCAAAATATCACCAGCATTCTTTACAGATCTAGAAAAAATAATTCTGCACTTTGTATGGAACCAGAAAAAACCTCGTATAGCCAAAGCAATCTTAAGTAAGAAGAACAAACTTAGAGGCATCAGTCTTCCTGACTTCAAGCTTTACTATAAAGCAATAATAGTTAAATCAGCCTTGGACTGGCACAAGAACAGAAGCATTGATATCTGGAATAGATCTGGGATACCAGAGATGAAGCCATCAGTATACGGCAACCTAATATTTGATAAAGCAGACAAAAATATACAATGGGGGAAAGAATCTCTCTTCAATAAATGGTGCTAGGAAAACTGGTTAGCTACAGGCAGAAGATTGAAACAGGATCCCTATCTCTCACCTCTCACAAAAATTCACTCAAGATGGATAACAGACCTAAACCTAAGGCATGAAACCTTAAGAATCCTAGAAAAAGACGTTGGGAAAATCCTATTAGACATTGGTCTGGGCAAAGAATTTTTGAGGAAGAGCTCCAAGGCAATCACCGCTGCATCACAAATAAACAAATGGGATCTCATCAAATTAAAAAGTTTCTGCACAGCTAAGAAAACCATCATTAGAGCAAATAGACAACCCACAGAGTAGGAGAAAATATTTTCTCTCTACACTTCTGATAAAGGTCTAATAACAAGAATCTATCTACAACTTAAAAGAATAAACAAGAAAAAATCAAACAATCCCATCAAGAAATGGGCAATGGAAATGAACAGAAATTTATCCAAAGAAGACAAAATAATGGCCTGCAAACATATAAAAAAAGTCAACATCTCTAATCATCAGAGAAATGCAAATCAAAACCACAATGAGATACCATCTAACACCAGTGAGAATGGCTTGTATCAAGAAATCCCAAAACAACAAATGCTGGCCCGGATGTGGAGAGACAGGAACACTCCTACACTGTTGGTGGGACTGCAAATTAGTGCAACCCCTGTGGAAAAGAATTTGGAGATACCTCAAACAGCTAGATATAGAAATACCATTCGACCCAGCAATAGCATTTTTGGGCAAAAGAGCATAAGACACTCTACTATAAAGACATCTGCACCTGAATGTTTATGGCAGCACAATTCACTATTGCAAGATCATGGAAACAACCCAAGTGTCCATCAATTCATGAGTGGATAATTAAAATTTGGTATATGCTTACAATGGAATACTACTCAATTCTAAGAAATGACAGTGAGCTAGCACCGTTTATGCTGTCCTTCATTAAGCTTAAGCCCATTATCCAAAGTGAGGTGACACAAGATCAAGAAAATAGGCTCCACATCTACTCACCATCAAATTGATACTGATCGATTAAAACTATGGTGCTCAAATAGTGATAGTGCCCACCAGGGTTTGTGGGAGGGGGAGATACACATCTTAGGGTTGTGGCGAGCATTGAGGGGGGGGAGGGAATACCTCTAACCCTTCCTAGGGAAAGGCAAAGATATACAATGTAACCCAAAGGTCAAAAAAAGGAAAAACACCAAACTTTTATCTGGTGGTGGCAGATGGGCGGGGGGAGGAGGGGACGAATTTATACTTACAAAAGAGGTGCAATGCGCACCACCTGGGGGTAGGACACGCTTGATGTTTTGGTAAGGTGGGGGGCGAGGGGAGGAATGGCAGGGGCAATATATGTAACCCTAACATTATTTGTATCCCCATAATACGATAAAATAAAATAAAAGAAATCCTAAACATGTAGGATCCTAACAGCAGATCATCAAAGTATGTGAAGCAAAGACTAATAGAACTATTAAAAGAAATATATTATACAAATCCACTACTTAGTTGGAGTCTTCAACATCCCCTTGGCAATAAATGGGAGATTAAACATGTATAAAACTAGAAAGGATAGAGTCAACCTGAACAAAAATATCCATTGTCTTGTTAGAATTGACATTTATTGAACATTTCAACCAATATCTGTAGAATACACATTCTTCTCAAACTAGCATGGAACATTCAGCAAGATAGAAGACAGAACCCATATCTTAACAAATTAAAATAATAAAAGTCATACAAAATATGTTTTCTGGCCACAATGAATTTAAATCAGAAATCAATAACAAAGACACATAAAAATCTCAGTATATTTGGAAATCAGACAACATACTTCAGAGCAACAAATAAGCCAAAGAAATTTCTTTTTTTTTTTTTTCTTTTATTTCATCATATTATGGAAGTACAAACATTGTTAGGGTTACAAATATTGCCCCTGCCCCCTCCCTCCCCCCGATATGTCCAATCCCCTGGTGGTGTACATCACACACGTTATGGAAGCACACACCCCTTTCCTCCTCCCCAACCCTGCCTGCCCACCACCTGTTAAAATTTTTTTTTTTTAACATTTTTGTTACATTGTATATCTTTGCCTCTCCCTAAGGAGGGTTAGAGGTATGCCCTCCCCCTCCAAAATGCTCATCTCATCCCTAAGGTTGGGTGCCCCCCCACACACCGAATCTCTGGTGAGCATTGCCACCATTTGAAAACCAAAGTTTAAATCAGTCAGTACCAATTTGATGGCGAGTAGATGTGGAGCCCATTTTCCATGTCTTGTGTCACCTCACTTTGGATAACGGGCTTAAGTTTAATCCAGGATAGCATAAATGGTGCTAGCTCACTGTCATTTCTTAGGATTGAGTAATATTCCATGGTAAGCATATACCACATTTTAGTTATCCACTCATGAATTGATGGGCACTTGGGTTGTTTCCATGACCGTGCAATAGTGAATTGTGCTGCTATAAACATTCGGGTGCAGATGTCTTTATAATAGAATGTCTTATGCTCTTTTGGGTAGATGCCCAACAATGCTATTGCAGGGTCAAATGGTATTTCTATTTTTAGCTGTTTGAGATATCTCCAAATTCTTTTCCACAAAGGTTGCACTAATTTGCAGTCCCACCAGCAGTGTAGGAGTGTTCCTGTCTCTCCACATCCTCGCCAGCATTTGTTGTTTTGGGATTTCTTGATATAGGCCATTCTTAC
>VSMD01110430.1:0-18583 GCA_008750895.1 Mirza zaza | reverse complement strand
TTTTAGGCAATGCATAAACTATAACGTTTGGTTACCCTGGGGTCATCTCTGATATTTTGTTTCATTTTTCACACACAAAGGACATTTGAGTTGCTGGCAGAAAAGAGAAGCAGGAAACAGGGAGGAGGTAGATGTGAATTGTCTATTTATACTGAACACTAGGGCCGGCCTTATTTTTTTGTTCCCAAAGGACATGGGCACATGATGTACAGCTTAATCATGGGAATTATTCACTCATGATTTTGTGGTGTATTTATTTGCTTTGTTCATGAAATTTCTAAAATGGTGGTCTTTGACTTAGGTCACTCCCAAAAGTGACTTTCTACTTCTGTCTCCCACATATTAGAAACTTGCTGCAGTGAATGTGACAGTTCATATGGAAATGAAAGAAGCTAGATGTGCTTCTTTTGCAGTGGATTATCCTGTGCCAGGGTGCTCAGTTTGGGAAACAACGAATAGACAGGACTTTAGGCCACTCATCTCCCTGCTGGGCACTCTTTTGTGGCACAATGTCCAATCTGCACGACAACCATGTGTGTTGCTCTTATCTGTAAAAATGGTTAGAACAGTACCTGACACAGTAAGTGATATATGGATATATCTGCTGGCGGTTATTATTTTTTATCATCATGATTATAGACTGCATTGATTTCAGGGTAGATCATTCTAGTAGTCACAATAATCTGGAATGGAGGATTCAGGTGAATTTAGTGCTTATAATAATGTTTGCAAAGGCAAGTGATTCATTTCAGTCTTCTTGTTGCACTTCCATTGCAATTCTTCTCTTCCCATGATAAAAAATAATGGCTAACACTTATGGATCACTTTACTAGGTAGAAGGTACTCTGCCAAGTGTGGTATATGAATTCTTCATTTAATCAGCTCAGCACTTTGGGAAGATGCACTATTATTATTTGCATTTTACATATGGGAAAACCAAGGTTTAGCAAGCAAGTCAAGATCAGCTGGTAAGTGGTGGAGCTGGGCCTTAGTCCACATCTGCCTGGCTCTGGGACTTTAGCTCGTAACAATTTCTCTGTCTTCTCCAGCATAAATTCTCATGGAATTGGCAGTCTAGACGATGTCTAGATGTTCTGAGGGTTGACAAAGCATGCAAACCTTGAATTTCCTTAGATTACTGTACGTGTATCCATTTTGAGGCAGGATGGAGCAAGATTAACAAATGTATTTTTACCAGTGGGCCTGCTTCAGCACTTACTATTTATAGGTTTGTATATGTAGCTTTTTCTAGTAGCTCAAAATACAATGCAGAGCAACGTCACCGTACAACATTTAACTTCTTATTGAGGCACTTTGCAGACATTTTATAAGAAGAATATATGAATAATGTCAAGTGTGTGGGTTGCAGACTATTAAGGTGTTGAAGGCTGGAGTCAACCATTCATGCGTTCATCTAACAAAGACGTTTATGCACCTGTTCCATGAAGGCAATCTGCAGGGAATGCAAAGATGTGGAAGGCAGTGCAGGAGAGAGGAAGCGTTTGAGACTTTGGCAGGCCATGAGCAATGCTGGGGTTTGAATCCCAGCTCTGCTCCCCACTAAGTGTGTGTGTGTGTGTGTGTGTGTGTGTAGTGGGGGGTTGTCCCATTACTGAACATATCTGAGGCTTAGTTGCCTCATGTGAAAAATGGTCTTAATAACATCGTATAGGTTTGTTGCAAGAATTAAATGAGATGTATAGGCAAAGCACCAAGTCACCCAGAAGTAGGAGGTGCCAACCAATAGCAGTGCCTGTCCTCTTCTGCCTTCTCATTTGTCTCCTGTCACACTCTCCCTCCTTCCCTTCTTCCCCCCAACACTTTTGGGGGGGGGGTGGTAGAGATAGAGTTATCTGAAACCCAAGGTAGAATGTGATCACTTCCTTTAAAGTAATATTTTCTGGTTCTCCCTCCTGGGGCCTGGGAGAAACCTGGCCTCAGTGTAGGTTTATCTCTGAACTGTGTAGGGTCCCTGTCATACTCAGTTATGACTGGAACTGGCAGAAGAGGACGAATCCCAGGAGGCAATGGCAGCTGGGAGCCCAGGATAGGTGCTTATGATGTACCGATAATGAGGTTTGGGTCGAAGGGGTGAGTGGAAAGAGTTTGGGACCCCAGGGAGAGCAAGGCAGACATATGAGCAGCCTGTTCATGAGGGGCCCAGGTGGCGTCAGGGGCTCAGCCGTGGAGCACCAGCTGGTGGGGCTCTGCTGAAGAGCTTAGAGGAGCGCTGCAGCCCTCTGCACCCCCAGATTGGTGCATTGACTATTATGGACTTCTGGCTCCCTGGCGTCCTATTGCAGGGTTTTTGCAAAGGCATTGCATCTCTGTTAGTAAGTGGCCAAGTCAGAATTATTAGTTGTCTGCCAGCTCCTACTCGAGATCTTCAAGGGGTAGCTGTGGTCACAGGAGAAATGAGCCTCTCTTTTTTCTTTTTTTTCCATTTGGGCATTTGGTTAAATACATGCAGGTCTGTTTCACTGCGAGGCCGGGAGCCAGGTCCACAGGGCACTCTGTATCGGGTCCTGTAGGCTGTGGTGGTAGATCAGGGAGGGTTTCTACAGAGATGTTGCCAGTGGTTTCATGGTAATAAGCCACCTTGTTTGGTGTCCAGGGTAGATGCCGTGTGTGGTAGGGATGGAATGTGGGTTTCACTAAATCATTACAGTTTAGGAACATCTACCTCGCCAGGAGCAGGAAGCCTTGACTCATTATTTATTATGCGACGGCACATAGGCACGAATCAGCCCTCTGTGAGTAAGCAAACAGAACCTGCCCAGGTGCAAGAGAAGCTTGATTCAGGGTTTTTTTTTTAATGCCAAAAATTTAAAAACTGTATCAAATTGGGGCATGGTTTGCTTAAAGCAAGTTACTGTAGTTTTCAAAGCCCATTTTATGGAATTAATAGAGTGTATTAAAATGAAATGAATGAGCAAACTTTCAAACAGCAACAGAAGGAAGCACAGCTTACTGGGAAGAAGAATAGTCCTTTCAATGAGATCCAAGTTAGCTCACATGGTTCTTGGGAAGATTAGTGTCGTGAATGTATGTAGAACATTCTAATAAGTGAGAAAGTAAGAGAACCAGTGAACTGAGCGAGGAAGGCAGCACTCTTGGCGAATGGGCTGGGGAGTTAGAGTCATACACGAAGGGACAGAGCTCCACTCTTTATTAACTGTGTGATATTGGGGCAAGTTTCTTAATTCTTTAGATTCTAGTTTCTCATCTATAAAATGGGGATAATCATGCTTGCCTTATTGGGTAGTTTGCACATTAATTGGGATAATGCATGTAAGCTGTGTAGCACACGGTAAATAGTTAATACATGTCAGCTGTGATTATGATGAATCGGGCCAGGAAGGAAGCATGGAAGAAAAAAACCAAGTATCAAGGAGCATTTGGAAGACGAGGAGGAGAATGCTATCTTGCTCTTGATCTTGAATCTCCTAATTCTACTCTTGGAGAATTTTTTAAATGTCTAAGCTCTAGATTATTATGATCAAATATATCTTGAATACCCACTGTGCATGTCACTCTGATGAGGTGCTTGGGTATGGAAACTGATCTCAGAAAACCATCCTTGGCATCCTGGTGTAGCTTAAAGGTCTAGACTGAAAGGAGTGAGGCAGTGGCAAGGACATATGTTAAATAATGAATTCCTTATGTCCCTTGGCTACTTTAATTAGCTGTACAAAAGATAGTAGCATTCCTTATCTCTTTTTCCCATATACTCTATTAACAAGTGGATGGGAAATAAATATGTCTCCTTGGACTCTCCATTGACATAAGTAACTAAGAATACACAGGGTAACTTTGCATATCGTCTGTGCTTTAGAAATAAGATTTATTTGAGTACATTCGTGGCTACATAATGGGAAACTGAGGGAGGAGACTTGTGTTTTGGGGGATATTTCTTTGGATGTATTCATGACCTCCAAGCCCTGGCCTCTGTCTAAGGAGGTTCCTTTTTATCTTCTCACTAAACTCATGGCATATAGATTTCTGAATAACAGGAGAGAGCTGAGCTTGAGAAAGTTTTTTCCTTTGTATTTCTCCTCCAGATGGAGATGTACACAAATGGTTCCAGAAGAAAACTAGGTTGGTAGAGACAGGATCCTAGAGCTGTCTGCTCTGTGGCCATGAGCAAGTTCTTAATCCTTAAAGCAAGAATTTAATCATTGAGATGCAGAGGCTGTTAAATGCAAAGCAATGAAATTTGTGGAGTGTGAATTGATTCATCAATCCTAGTGGTGGCGGAAGCCAACATCTGAGCATAAAACTCGTTTCTCTGTTGGGTCAAATAAGCTGGTTCAACACCTAGGGTCTTCAGTTGTCTCAAAAATATTTTTTCTTTGTAGAGAGCTTATTATTCACTTAAATAACTAAAAATCCTGAGGGTTTTTCCTATGAATATCCTTGGGTGTGCAGGGGAATCTATCCAGCTTCACTGGAATGAGCTTTTTGCCTTCCTGCAAGAATGAGTCTGGACCAATGCAGGGGCCATTATTAGTGTGGAGAGCAGAGGGCCTGGAGAATGCCCATTTATACCCTTTGTGTGGAACTGGGGCATCTTCACGTTCCATGCTCTGATGGAAATGAGATTAGAGGAAATGCAGGAACTGCTGCAGGCTTTTTGGGTTTTCTCCCACTCAAGATAGTGACCTCATGAACCAACTATAGAAATTATTTGCTCACTGAGTACCAAGACTGTGATTCCCACCCCTGCCCCCCATCCACTCAAGATGGTGAGTTTTATTGGTGGCCATGGAGTAATCAGTGAGTGTTTACACTTTTCACCAGGGTGGGGCAGGTGGGAGGTGTGTGTGTGTGTCTTTTGTAAACCTATCTGGTTGCCTGGGAACCGTGAAAAGGTGCTTCTTTAGCCTGTGGAACTGGTTGGCCGGGGGTGAAGGCACATGGAGGACACCAGTTTCCTTAAACTCCCTTCCTAGTCTCTGTAAGTGACGGTTGCATTATTCTTGGTGCAGATGACATGCCAGTGTGTGAAATGGCCATGGACTGCTGCTGTCCATCATGTAGGAACGAAGGACAGAGAATGAATGGAGAAGCTTTGAATAAAGCTGGCCAGGCTCATTTATTTAATTTATATGAACTAGGAATCTTTGCAATGGTAAAATCATGCATTTGAAAGAGATATTTCATTCCTGGAGGGCTTGTAGACTTCATTTAATAGTCTTGTCAATAACTTGTTGGAGTTAGAAGTAATGAGAAGACCATTGATTAGCAAGAAGATATCAACAGGAATAATAGCATCTCTGAGATCATTTTGTCTAATGTCAGTATTTTGCAGAATTAATAGCACATTTGAGATGATGGGGACTAGCTCCATCATTTTCAGATGAGCAGGGGAGGCCCACAGAGGCAAAGTGGCTTAGCTAAGATGACTCAGCTACTGGGTGGAATAGAGTTGTTAGGATGGAACCCAAGTCCTATGTTTCCATCATTCTGCTCATGATGGGCCATGCAATGTCATTAGGTACTGTGGCCAGTTGGTAGCTAATTTTAGGTGCCCCTACAATGATGCCACCTACCCAAGTGTCTGCTCTCAAGTTGTTCAGAATCTAGTTATGGACTCCTACTGTGTACCTGGCACTGTGGTTGGTGCTGGGGACACGTGGATGAACAGACAGGGGATTCTGGCATCAGGAGTACATGGGGGAGTCAAATACAAAGAAGGTAATGTATTATCATGCCAGGGCTTAGCAACATGTGGAACATCTTCCCAGGGGATGGAAAGCCCTCACTTGCCCACTTCAAAGCCACAGGGATTCATTTTTATTCTCTGTTGATTTTATAACATCAGAAATGGAAATGCTGGAAGAAAGCTTCATGAATGGAATTGACTCTAAATGATCTCAGTTTCATCTGGTCACATCCAGCTAGTGGCTTAAAGTTTGAAATCCTTTGTTCTCTGCACTTTAAATCTACTCACTTCCCTGGAAACACTTGGTAAGAGTAGTTCAGAGGAGTTTCTTTAGGGATGCAAGTTGGAAATGGAATTGTACCCCCCTAATTTGGTTATTCATTATACATTGTGTGCATGTATCAAAACATCACATGGACCCTATGAAAATAAATATAGTTATTATGTATCAATGAAAATGGGATTATATGCACCCAAAGAGAGCTAAGATGTGGATATGGATATCATTGCAGCTAGATCAGGAGTCGAATAATTGGTTCTTCAATGAAAGCAAAGTTTGTTTTTCTCCTGCTAATACAGAAAGGGCAGAAGGTTAGGAAGAAGTCTACTATATGTTAAACACTATTTGAAACACTTTATTTGTAGAAGGTTCAGCTAGATGACATACTTTGGCTGGGTCAGATGACTGTGACAAGCAAAGCTAGCATTTTAATATATGTCTGTTTGTCACTCAAGCTTCTATTCCCAAGACTACTGTGGTACCTCCAGGATATTTTATATGCTTTTATGTCATGTTTGGGCCAAACTCTACACTCCTGTAGGGAAGGGGTCATAGTTTATACCGTTTGTTGGTGCCTTCCAAAGAGTATAGCAAGTATAGCACAGTGTGTAGGCGCAGTAGGTTCTCAATAAATATGTGTGTGATGAACCATTGCAACAATTTAATAGTCAACAGTGTTAAGAAACTGTGTTCACGAATGAGCAAATTGCATTTTAGGATCCTTGTATTTGAGTATAAAGCTGAGCTTGGAGAAACCAAACGGAAAACCCACACTTAGAAATCTCTTTTACTATAATTTGCAGTTCATAAGCCTGCCTGGTTTTGACTATATTCCTGCATACTGTGTGTTTTCTTAAAAGCTACCTATAAACAAATTATACATTCATAATCTTGTGGCAGGCTGGCTGGATTTAATAGAGCCAGGAAGGCTTCCAACACATTAAGTGTTCTTGAAAGTAATAAAAAGGAGGACTAATTACCTAGCTGAAACGATTATCTGAGAGGTGTTGGATATTTTGACTCTCTGGGATTTTGACATCAGCAGAAGTAGTTAAGAAAAGACAGCTTTGAGAAAAAGCAAAGGTGATCTATTCGAACAAAGTTATTTTATTAAATCTACGATGTGTGTGTGCCTGTAGTCTACTGAGCAAGAGGATGAGACTAAATAATGCATTGAGTTTTTCGTGGTGGGGATTTTAAAGGACGTGGCCAGTGTTCATAGTTGGAGCCTGTGAGGTTTTGCATTTAATGATCGTACCTTTTCCATAGTCATCTGTCTCTGTTTTTAATAAGCAATACTCCTTATCAGGCCTGATTTGTGTATATTGATTGCACCATTATACTTGTTAAATATTTAAGCATTTTTTTCCCCTCGTGTGAAGTCTAATTAGGCAAAGTGTTAAGTGCCAGCCTGGCATTATCATTCACAGTCCTGGCCTTGTCATTCCCTATGACATATCTCAGCTTCCTAGATCATTTGTCTTTCTCTCTCTCTCTCTCTCACCAGAGTGCCAGTGTACCAAATACACTGCATCAAAGTTTGATGAAGGTTTAATTACTATTGGGCCATTAAGAGGGATGATGCTACAAAGATTATGAAACCCTTTAAAAATGCGGAGAAATTTATTACCTATAGTTTTCATTCTCCATGAACCATATTTCTGAAAAGATATGTGTCTTAGTTATTGCATGATATTCATTTTATTAAATTAAAGCATCTTAAAATAGCTTCGAAGGCTAAAAATACAAATGACAATGATGTTTGAAAGAAGAGAAAACCAGTCAATACCTAGTTACATATTATACATGCAGCTGATAAAAAGAATATTTTAAGATTTCCAACCACTGTTGCCTAAAATTCTATGTGGTGGTCCATTACTTACTTTTTTGAAATTTTTATTTTTTTATTTTGGGGGGGGGCAGAGTCTCACTGTTGCCCAGGCTAGAGTGCCATGGCATCAGCTAAGCTCACAGCAACCTCAAACTCCTGGTCTCAAGCGCTCCTCCTGCCTCAGCCTCCTGAGTAGCTGGGACTACAGGCATGTGCCACCATGCCTGGCTAATTTTTTTCTATATATTTTTAGTTGGCCAATTAATTTCTTTCTATTTTTAGTAGAGAGGGGGGTCTCGTTCTTGCTCAGGCTGGTCTCGAACTCCTGACCTTGAGCAATCCGCCCGCCTCAGCCTCCCAGAGTGCTAGGATTACCATTACTTACTTTTCAACTTATCTGTTCTGTGCAGTTAATTCAAACATTTATTTGCACCATTGATTTAGCAGTGACCATTTTATCAGTACAGAGCCAAAAATAAGATTATGAACCATCTAGTAGCTTTGATAAGTTATCTGACATCACTTTGAGATAATCACTTTAATGAACATTGTCCTTTTTTGAAGTGTTCACAGTACCTTCTCATTTATTATTGAAATTTCTGGAAAAATCTGCAGTCTCCTCTGAGCATGCACATACCCACAGGTACACACACACACACACACACACGTAATCTAGGGCTGATTGGCACATAGCAGATTAGGAATAGGCCCAATATTTTAGGGAGAAAAGCTTTTAGAGAGAAAAGCTTTTAAGCCATAAGTTTCATGCAATGTATGGTAATCAGGCTAATAGATTTTTCCCTCTCAGTGGTCCTGTTGGGGTTTTCGAAAATGTCTTTGTCTCTGCACAATTGCAAGTAGCAACAGCATTGCTTCCCATTTTTGCATTATGGAAATCAGCGTGTGTGTCTCCCTAAAGTGAGCATTTATTTTGAGTTGCTTTTGAATGAGGTCAAATCAAAATGAGCTTTGGCTCTGAATTACAACATGGATATAAAGATCAAAGAATGGAAGGGAATTTATAGACCCTCTAGTCCGATTTTTCTGCTTCACAAAGGGAGAAAGTAAAGCTCCGAGAAGCAAAGTGGCTTTACCCAAGTTCATGTGGGAGCTAGTGGCAGAAATGGAACCAGAGCTTGGCTCATTCCCTGCACGCGTTCCGCAGTGCAGGGGAGACCCTTGGCAGGTGACGATGTTTGGGCCATTTCCCACGGCCAGCTAAAGACAGAGTTGGGGTAATCTGAATTTACCTGGGGTTACAGAAAAATTTACATATTTTATATTTGTTCATTGGCATGCTGCTAGAAACTGAGAACTCAATGGTGAAAAGTCCCATTGCAGCCTTTGAGAATCTCTGTCTGAGTTCAGTAGCTGGAGTCTGAAGAGGCAATGGACAGCTGTCTGGGATTATCCAAGGCATAAACCGGCTGCAGCTGGCCCAGACCAGGGCCAAACTGAGAGTCAGGTCTCCTGTCTCCCAGGCCTGGAGTCTTGCATTTTCAGCCTACAAGAGGGATTATCAAACCCTGAGTAAGTCATCTGACCAAGATGCCTGAAGGTCAAAGAGGACCCAGATGAGATTAATGGGTTAATTTGCTTTGACAAATAACTGTCGCAGGAATACCCAGTTTATACAGCATGGCGGCTTAGCACATGGGCTCTGAAGTTTAACATCTCTGAGTTAGACCAGGTGCAATTTACTAGCTGTGGAACTTAGGCAAGTTAGTTTACCACTCTGAGCCTCAGTGGTTTTATCTGTAAAATGAACATAATAGCAAACATTGATATTGCGCTCACTGGCTACCAGATGCTGTCTCAGGGCCTTAGGAATATTAATTCATTTAATCCTCACAGCAACTCTGTGAGGTAGGGACTGCCATTATCCTTTCTTTACACTGAGGAAACTGAAGCCCAGAGAGGTTCAATGTCTTGCTCAAGGTCACACGGCTACTAACGGTTGAGCCAGGATTTGAATCTTGGCCATCCATCTGTTGCTTTTTGCCACTCTCCTGTGCCACTTCTTGATAGGATTAAGATTGTTGTGAAGATCAAATGGGATAAGCACACCAGAAATATTAGCTCTCTGCATTATTAATTATAATAAAGCAAATGTTGCCTTAATAATGACAGTAAAATCCATGTGATCAGCACTTTCTTTTCCCATAGACAAGCTCCTTATGTAAGAAGCCAGATCACAATTAGAAATTTGCTTTGGCAATCACAAGAGTAATGCAAAAAGAATTCAGAGGACTTTATAAAATGTTCCTGTAACTCTTAAAGCCTTAGTGTAGCCATGGTTGGCTGCCAGCAGGATCGACTCCTTTGAGTCTTTTAGCCAAGACTTCTTTTCAGCTCTCAGGCTGGTGGACTTTCCTACTACCGATAGCTCTGAGGTACCAGTGATCAACTCTGTGATGTTTTTCTCTAGTCTGTCCTTCCAGGTGATGAAGTAGATTAGATATGTTATGGGCATTGTCTGTGCCACAAAATTAGCCACCACTACCCAAGTCCCTAGAACAACACCCTGGTCCTTTAAGGAAATCCTTCAACCTACTTCTAAAAGTCATTGTGTGACCTAGCACATCCTCCATTTTTTTTTTTTTTGACTTCATGGCCAAATTCTCGGAGTGCAATCTTATTTCCAAATTGCTTTGCTGTAGAGTTTAGATATTATCTTGTGTGTGTCCTTTCATTTTCTTTTAAATTCATACATTATGAATACGTATATGTGTATTAACACGTGTATCCATTTCACTTATGATAATGAAGTGAAGAACTATCCATAAGCATCTAGAACAATCCTTTGAAGCCTTGTGCTTCTGGGTAATATTTCCTCCCACTCCCCAACTGCAGGGTTAACTACTCTTCCAAATATTATTAACTCTTTCTTTGCTTTTCTTTAGAGTTTTAGGACAAATGTGCATCTCCAAATGATTTGTTTTTGTGACAGCCTGTTGAATTGGAAAATTTGACTTAACACCTCAAGATACACTAGATGACAGTTACTATTTAATAAAATAAGCTGTGAGGAAGACCGAAGTGGAGATTTTTCAAAGGAAATATCTGAACAACTAGGTTCAAGCTCTTGAAAATCCTCCGCACTCTGAGGATAGGATAAAGCATCAATACAGGATTTGTAAGGGGATTGTTTATTTGATGCTTGCAGAAGGCTCAGCTGTGTCTGTCACTCTCCTCTCCTCCTGGAGGAAGGGGGTGGGCTGGGGGTGGGTGCTGCCTTCACCCCAAGCCTGGAGAAGCAGCTGCATTGAGGCCACCTGGACAGCAGCTCTGTGTCCCCTGGGGCTGGGAGCGTAGTGGGCTGGCATCTGGCTGGGGTGAGATATTTTGGTCGCAGCTGGGGTGGGGCTTCCCTGCTGCCAAGTGTGTTGGAGAGATTTGTGTGTGCAATTTGTGTGTGCTTCCCGTGGACCAGATGTGGCCCATGCAGGGATGGAGAGCCAGCCTGGAACCCTTTGACCTCTGCCCAAGAAGCACAGCCAGCAGAGAGCTTGTGGAGCGAACCAGGGGCTGGAGTGGTGGAAGTGGGGGGGGGAGGTTAGTACAACCAGAGGACTTGAATGCATCACCCATATCACAGGGGTGTTGGCCAGAGCAGCCCAACCTAGGAGCCCCTGGAAACGCCACAGAAGTACCTATGAGAAAGAGAGAGTCTTGGTTTAAGTATCTGTTGGTCTGGAGAATGAGAAGCCATTGTCACTAGTGAGCATTCAGTCTGCCTGCATATTAAAGAGAGAACAAAGGCAACACAAAATAGAAGTTGACTTCTCTCTTAAAAAGAATAAGCCAGGAAGTAGGCAATTCAGGGATGGATGGGATGGTAGTTCCACACAGTTACCAGGAACAAGCCTTGCACTTCACTGCTCCCATCCCCTAGGAATGTGGTCCTCACGCTTATGGTCAGAGAGAGCTGCTAGAGCTCCAGCCATCACATCATGTTCCAGGCACAAAAGGAAAGAAAGGGTAGAGGAATCAAAACATTTGCTGTGCACATATGGCAAGCAAGAGAGAAGAGACAGCTCTTGTACAACTCTTGAGCCTGTCATGATTGCACTATTTCCACAAGTTTTGAAGCATTTTTATTTTACCTGAAATATGTTTTTCTGTATTATGTTATTTTTACGTGAAGATTGAGTGTGAAATACCAATAAACCCCCAAATGTTGAAAATCAGTAAAGAAAATAGTACAAAAAGAAGGAAAAATAAATTTCAATAAACCTTCATTGGATTTTATGAACTTTGTATTATTTCTAAACCATGTATTTATTCACTTTTAAATTGTTTTTAGGTGTTAAACTTGTTTTAATTATTCAGTTGATTTATTATTTTACCTGTGAAGATTTTTTGGGTGTCATCCATTGAGATGGAATGTATTATAATTTTTTTCCATTAAAATTATTGGCACTATTTTTTTGTTTGTTTAACAATTTTTTATATAAAGTTATTAAATGAGAATCAGATCTTCTTTCTTTATTTAATATCTAAAATTTCATGTGGTTCTTTCACAAGTCTATCTGATAATTTGTGATAATCTATTTATCTTTTGTCATACTCTTAGATCTTTAAAAGGTAAAACATTTTTTATTCTTTATTTGATGATTCTAATAGCTGCCATTGTTGTGAATGTGATTTTGTAGCTTGTGTTTTTCTATGTTTTTTGCTCATGGCAGCCTTATCCCCAAGAGTTTTGTGGTATTTTGATTTGAGTTTTTGGTCATTGGAATGTTATCTATGGGAATTTTTTGAGGCCCATGTTTAAAATGTTTGTCTAGGGATGGGATAGTGAGCATTTATTCCTTGGAGGTGTCTAGGAATACTATGATTCCAAGATCTTTCAAAATGAAATCTTTGGTTTAGAAATTTTGGGGCCACACAAGGTCAGTTCCAGCCCATACCTGAGTGAAGGAGGCCTTGTTGTTAGGCATTTCAGGGAAGCCCTTTTTCCCTTTTCACCCAGAGCCAAGGCTGGGATAGGCAAATATCTCCACTTTCTTTTTTGGGTCATATTTTTCTAGTTTATTTCCTAAGGCTGTTGCATTTTGGGGGTTCCAGTTCTGTACGTGGGATCTGACCCCAGTATTTGCCCTATGTGTTCTCTCCTGTCCCTTCTATGTGGCCCACTAAAATTGATTTCCAGGCCACCAGATGACACATTCCCCAAGAGCAAACCTGATCTTTCTTTCCTTTTAAATTCATGTTTTTCCATCATTTCATGACTCTGAAGGTTTCCCTTGTTTTCCTGTCATCTCAACCATGCATTCAGATTTATACTTATATGTGTGTGTGTGTGTCTCTATGTGTATATCATGTGAGTATTTATTTTCTAAAAATTCAGTAACTTTAGGTGTTGTGTACAGGTTTTCTTCAGCTCTCCAGTCTGCCATGTTGCTGGCACTGAAGTCTGCGTTTTCTTTTCCCTCAAATCGCTCTGTGACCTCTTGGACATCCAGCCAAAGTAAACACTAATAGTGGAAGGGAGGAGTGCTTCTACATTCCTCTTCGCTTTCTTCTGTTAAAAGAAAAATTTTAGAAAAATTAAATTTAGCAGAGTTTATTTGAGCAAAGAATGATTCATGAGTCGGGCAGCACCCTGAACCAAGTCGCAGTTCAGAGAGCCCCACCCAGCACTGCGGGCAGGCGGTATTTATAGACAGAGAATGGAAGCACAGACACAGTTTGATTGGCTGTAGCTGAGCATTGCCTTATTTGGTCATGAAGTGATGAGATGTTTGCCTTATATGGACATGGTCTGATCAGTTGGTAGCTGCGATTGGCTGAAGCATGGCTGCTGTGATTGGCTGAGATTCAGCTATTTGTAACAAAAATATTCTCTTAAGTTAGGTTATGGTTTGCTATGTAGGGATTCAAAGTATGGAGGCAGCTTTAGGCAAAATATAATTGAATTTAACACTTGGTACAAGGTGTTGATTTCAGATCGTAGGGAAGAGGCTGCTACTTTGAAAGTTATTTTTGAGACAGTCTCATTCTTTCCTCCCCGGCTAGAGCACAGTGGTGCCATCGTCACTGTCATCATAGCTCACCGCAACCTCAAACTCCTGGGCTCAAGCGATCCTCCTGGAACTACAGGTGTGCACCACCATGCCTGGCTAATTTTTTTCTATCTTTTGGTAGAGACGGGGTCTCGCTCTTGCTCAGGCCGGTCTCGAACTCCTGACCTCAAGCGATCCTCCTCTCTCAGCCTCCCAGAGTGCTAGGATTACAGGCATCAGCCACCATACCCATCCTTTGAAAGTTTTTATCTCTAATTTAGAAGGCTTGATTCTAAGTTGAAAGTGAGATGAGGAGTAGCCATTCAAGTTCTGTTACGGTTCCGAAGGCCTATCACTAGCCTGGTTCAGCGCTGTCCTCTAGGTGAGGAGTCTCAGGGGTCGTTGTGGGTGGGAGACAGATAGCCTTGGCTCCCTGGTGTGCCAGGAGGCTGGCTGAATCCACTTAGAGTGCATTCAGACCTCCCCGACGGTTTGGGTGTGTGCTCTTGCGTTTGGGCATAAATTTGGCTATGGCTGAAATAAGGCTGGATACAAGTTGTCCTTTGCCTATCCATGTCCAGAGATGACAGCAGAGGTTCCTCCTTGGCTACTTTGAGGTGTATTATGAAATATAAAGAGTCGTTAGTGACAACAAATAGAGCTCAGTCCTTGCTCACATGAGCAGAAGCAAAACATAGAAATTTCACCTCGCTTGCAAGAGGTCAGTGCGTGTTCAGGTGTCTTTAGGGAATGGAAAAGCATGCATAATTCAGCATAATTTAGCAGGGGGTGTTCCTCTATCAGCAGAAGGACCCAGACTGCTTAGCATACAGTATGTTGTGCGTTCCCTTTGTTAAATTCTGTCTCAGAAATTGTGGAGGAGGTTCGTGATAATCTGTCTTGGCATAGGATTTCATGTGTCACAGCTGCTGGCTCCTAACTCAGAAAGTTTGAGACAGTTTGATTTGGTAGGTATCCTGCATAGGGAATTGAGTTATTCTTAGTAATAGAAAGTATAGGTTTTTGAAGTGGGAAATAATGGCATCTCTTTTACATTTCAATGGAATTTCACATTAACAATCGGTAGAGCTGGCTGTGATCTTGTAATGGTAGCGTGCCACAAGGAGCACGTTGCAAATTGGCGAGACTGCTTTATGAAATGTATACTTAGAATATATGGACAGGATTTTATTTTTATTGAACTCAAATTTACTGGATATTTTCCATCTAAAGCATTGTTGTGTAAAACAAAAGAAATAGAAAACAATGTGTTTTGTTAGGTTAATACTGACTGTCCTCCTCACTTCTGCCCAGAAGTTTTACTTTTTATCAGATTAGTTATTAATCCTCAGAAATCCTCTTTCGGCACCATAGCAGTCCCCAATATATGAGTATAAAGGGGTAAGTAGTAAAATCATTTGAAAGTATCAGTACTCCTTTTTTTAGTTATTCATGTTTCATTCCCTTTATATTCCAAAATAAATTTGAAATATCTACTTTTTGAATTCGAATTCGAATTTCGAATTTGAAATGTTCTACTTTTAAAAAGAACAAATCAACAGCAACAAATTCACTATCATCAAAGTTACAAAACAGAAAAATTAGAAAATTATTCACATTCTTAAAAAAAAACAAACACAACCCAAACAACCACCAACTTCTCTTCACAGGGTGCAGCAATGAAAGGTACTACAGATAGCAATTCATATGGCAAGGCAATAGATTTTGAAATTACATAATTTATAAAGTTCCGCATGTGAAAAATTTTTGCAACTTGATTTAGTGCCAAAAGTAAGGTGTCTGTGAATGCTTCTCCTGTCTCAGTATATATTATAAACCTGCAACCCTTGGTACTATTTTACCTGCTTATTCTTTTAACACACATTCATTGAGCCACTACTATGTGCCAGGCACAGTACTAGTGCTGGGGAAAGGTTTCATGAAAACACAAACAGCGGCTTTTTATTCTAATTTCAGAATTGGAGAAGACACTATCAAGAGAATGGTCAGTTATTAGTGAGTTAGAATTTTTATGTTCCTGTTTTCAAGAGATGGTCCTTGAATCTAACAACTAATTCTGGTACCTCTTTTATGACAGCTGATAAATAAACAACAAATGTTGGTTTGATTGCGGAGAGACAAGAATACTCATATACTGTTGGTAGGACTGCAAACTAGTACAACCTCTATGGAAAGGAGTGTGGAGATACCTCAAAGAACTAAAAGTAGAAGTACCATTTGATCCAGCAATCCCACTACTGGGTATTTACTCAAAGGAAAAAATAAAAGACATTCTTTAAAAAAGACATCTGCACTCAAATGTTTATAGCAGCACAATTTACAATTGCAAAGATGTGGAAACAACCCAAGTGCTCATCAATCCATGAGTGGATTAATAAAATGTGTGTGTGTGTGTGTGTGTGTGTGTGTATACACATACCATGGAGTACTGCTCGGCCATAAAAAGAAATGGTGAACTAATACCTCTTGTATTGACCTGGATAGAGCTGGAGACCATTTTTCTAAGTGAAGTATCACAAGAATGGAAAAACAAATACCACATATACTCACCATTTAATTTGAACTAATCAGTCAACACTTACGTGCACATATGGAAGTAACATTCGTTGGAAATCAAGCAGGTGGGAGGGGGAGGTGGGGATGGGTAAATTCACCCCTAATGGGTACAGTGCACACTATCTGGGTGATGGGAGCACTGATAACTTTGACTTAAATGGTCCCAAAGCAATTTATGTAACCAAAACGTTTGAACCCACATATTATTCTGAAATAAAATAAATAAATAAAGTTAACCACAGTAGACGTTTATTGATTTTTAAATTGATGTATTTTGTTGTAGCAATACTGTTAAAAACTCTTTAACGTCTGCATATCAGGAAGTTAAAAATAGCATGTTTTTTTTTTTTTGAGTACAGATTTTCCTTGTTAGTAAATATCTATCAAAGACAGCAGGAGGAATATGATTAACCATTATGCTAGTTTATTTGAAAACATGCCANTTTTTTTTTTTTTGAGTACAGATTTTCCTTGTTAGTAAATATCTATCAAAGACAGCAGGAGGAATATGATTAACCATTATGCTAGTTTATTTGAAAACATGCCATTTTTAGCAAACTAATTTCTAGCAAAAGGGGAGAAATGATTACAGCTAGATTGGTTCAGATTGTGACATTAGCTCACATTACCTAATTCTCTTAACTTGGAAAAGTTAGAATCGATTGTGAGAAAGCGTTTGGCAAATGACACATTCTTTAGAAATGGTCTTGTTTTCCGTGTGCTGTCAACGCATTATGGAGATCAAAGCCCTGGTACCATCCATAATTGAAATGCCAAAGATAGAGTTGTAGCCCGGCCTGACAGCTTGGTTATTATTTGATTCAACATTTTAATTTATTTTCTAAATTATTAACCATGGCAACAGTTTAAAAGAGTTCTTAATATAAAATTACAGGGGTTGCTGACAAGTAAATATCTGCTGTTTGTTGATCAAGAATTAGAAGCATAAGCAGGAACTTTTTTATTATTGTGATTTGGGTAAAATATGTATAATTCTTAACAACTTTTAAGTTTTGTGCACCCATCTCCATCATCCATCTGCAGAACTCTTTCAAGGAGTTTATTTATTTATTTATATTTTTTGAGACAGAGTCTCACTTTGTTGCCTGGGCTAGAGTGCCATGGTGTCAGCCTAGCTCACAGCAACCTCCAACTCCTGGGCTCAACTCCTGATCCTCCTGCCTCAGCCTCCCGAGTAGCTGGGACTACAGGCATGTGCCACCATGTCCAGCTAATTTTTTCTACATATTTTTAGTTGGCCAATTAATTTCTTTCTATTTTTAGTAGAGACGGGGGTCTCGCTTTTGCTCAGGCTGGTCTCGAACTCCTGACCTTGAGCGATCCTCCCGCCTCGGCCTCCCAGAGTGCTAGGATTAGAGGCTCACATGAGCCACCACGCCCAGCCTGGAGTTTATTTTTATTGCCAGTTATTTTGAGGCACCGCGTGCTGGCGAGCCCGGTGGAATTTTGTCATGGAAAAGTGGCACCTCCAGTTTCTCAGGTCTTGAAGTTGTAAGATGGTGTGTCACGAAACGCCCATCTGTAGAGGGCTCACGGTTCCCTTTCTTCCGGGGAATCTTTCCACTTCCTCACACCCACTAAGCATAGTGGGGATCTCTGTGAAGGTTAGTTCTCCGTTCCCTGACGCTTCCAGTTCTGCCACCTCCTTCCAGGGTGTTTGCCAGCTGTTCCGGTGGCATAAAGAATGCAGGAGGCCATGTCCCTGCCGGAGCGTGGGGCAGGGAGAGCTGGTTTCAGCACGCCTGCAGACTTCAGGGTTGGGGTTAGAAAGGAAGCGCTAGCCAGTGGCAGGTGGAGTCCGGTCTGCAAGATGGTTAGATTGATGGAACGCAGGAGATGATTCTAGTGTGACTGCCAAAGAAATACCAGTGACCTGTGAAAGGACCCCCTGCTGTAAGAATACAGTCAGAGGGATGATCTGGGAGCATGTCACTCCTAGTCCAGACTGCAGGCTGCTCTGGTCGCTAGGTGTACCTGGGAGGCACAACAGCCAGGCGGAGGTCATGGCCATGGCTCTGCACACAAGGACAGACAGAAGGCAGCTGAGAGTGATGACCTTGTTATTTCTTCCCGTGGCCTCACCTTCTACATTTTACATTTTTTTTTTTTTTTGGCTTATCCTTGAGCACATTTTTCTTTATTGGAAAAAGTCCATTCAGAACAGCAGACCACTTAAACATTGTAGTGCCAACCTCAGCATG